>UYYF01000235.1:0-25947 GCA_900618365.1 Thelazia callipaeda
TATATAATCCTAAAGAGGCTCTTAAATATCCTGGCACGACTAATTTGTAGCATACGTTTGAGTATCGCTGAAGAATTGCACATTAGGGTTCGGGCATAAGTGTTGAAATGTTTGAATGAGTATATCGAATACATAGTCCATTTACTGTCAAGGTCAATTAAACAGCGACTTTGTATAGAGATGGATGACTGAAAATCAGCAGTGGGGAAGGTCAAGCATTCGTTGTGTCGTACTTTGAAGTGGTCTGTATCGGGTCAATCTAGTTATCCTTGCTGAAGAAAAAACAATAAGATAATCCTTCTTTATAATAAATCCTTGGTCTTGTCATTGATTTACTTCAATCTCCAAGGCTTTGTCAATATGATATTTAAGAAGAGGCTGAACCCTGATCCTTCATTACTGCACATTTGCATTCATACTACGTTGACAGCTGAATTTTGCATCTGTTAGTTTTTTCTATTCACACTTTTTATAATATATTTTTTCAATTCATAAAAAAAAGTGTGCAAAAATTTTTTACTTTAAAAAAACTACGAAATTAAATGAAATTATCTTAGCTAATGAAGAAGATTACTTCGATAAACAGCCTAAACTTTGAACAAGTCATTTATTTGTTCCAAACAACAATCGAAAAATTGGCAAAAAGTAGTGGCTCTGATGAGTTAGTTAGTCTATCTTTCACTCTTTATTATACTAAGACGCAGTTTATAATATTTGCTGGTTACTCTACGTCATTTCAGTATTTCCAACGCAATTTTGCTCGGATATAACGTGATGGCTTGTTATCATTCTCTTGTAGCAATTTTGATTAGTACATTATCGATAACTCCTATTTTGCCAGTTAATGGTATGCAAGTCATTAGTCATTTATTTTCAGTTTATTTAATGTTTTTAAGATATTTATTCCCTCAAATACTTTTAGCCCTTTTATTTCATTACTTTCAAATATTTTTAATAATATATTTTAAATAAATGTAATAAGAAGACTGAATCAGAATTTGTCGTTTGCTTTGATTTAGACTTCATTTTTCTCGGTGCAAATTTCCACTTCTTGAAAAGTATCATATGTCCTAAGTAGAACTTGTTTTATTTGAAGTGAATTTACAAGATAGAAAAAGGATGGCTGGACAATTTTCGTCAAATAATTCGCATTAATTACCATATTTTTTAGCCTTTAACTCTAATTTGAACCTTTAGCTTTGATTTCAATTCCTTCCTTTTTCGATTATTAAAAATTCATAAATATCATTCATTTATTCATTGCACTACTCTAGAAGAAACATTTTCAATTTTACTTCTTTGCTGTCTTCTTTTCACTCTCTATGCAAATTTGCTGCAAGAAATTTGTTTTTACTCTAGTTTGCATAATTGTTGAGAATTTGAGTGCATATTATTTTAGGTTATTGTTTTGCTCATCCTCGAGTCGAAAATGGTTTGGTAACATATAATTTTTTATCACCTATACCTGAAATGACATACAGTACTGGTTCACTAGCCGCACTCTCTTGCAATCTTGGATTCATGGTAAGCGGTTCAGGTACCACCACATGTACTTCTGCAGGCTCCTGGGAACCAGCCCTCGGTAGCAAGTTTTACTACGTTTAGATCAAATTTGCATTTGCAGAAAACAAGCATGCATCTCAACTCGCACATGCAAACTTTTAATTCTCGTAGGCATATGATTACAAAAATGTTTTTATAAAGCATTTAATTCGAGCTTTCAAGATATCTTCCATGATTTGTTTTATAATTTTTTCGCTGATAAATTTTTTTTTACGAGTAAAGTCAAACTTAATATAGTTTGATCGTTGATATTGATTACCTTTATAGTAATTTCGCAGTATGGTTCAAGTAATTAGCTAATCTGAATTACTGGAATTAGATGGGATTTTGTAAATGCAGAAAGTTTTAGCATGTGTGGACAAAGATTAAAGTTCTATAACTATAATAAAGTTGAACAGTTATGGAGCTTGCTAAATTAAATCTAAATTAGATTACCTTTAGTTATTTTTTCATATGACTGAAAAAAGTGATACAAACATACTCCTATTTTTAATATTGACTGCGATTGATTTCGAATTTTGGTTTCACTTTAGTTTAAAAGTACTGTTTACTTCTGATATGAATCCATGTTTTCACAGAATTTTCGATGAATCTCATTGAATGCTTTTTTATTTAGGATCATGCGTATTAATCTCAGAGGTAATGGCTTCAAAAACACTTCCTACTTGTGGTCCAGCAAATCATGCAATGGGCATCATTACTTATGTTCCAGTAAACTTATTTATTTAAGAAATTATTAGTTTTATTTTTAATAATTACTGATATGAAAAGTTATTTAGTCATATTTTTGAATAAATAATTTGTTTTGTTTGCACAATCCTATTTGTTACAAAATTTAATAGCTATAAAAAAAATGAGACAATCAGTTAATTTTGATGTTGTACAAAAATTTTTAATGCGTGAAAAGCTAGATTTTCAGGGCACTTTACCTGCGCGATTCCAATCAGGTGCTGTGGCTACACTTACTTGTCCAGTCGGACAAAAAGTAGTAAATGGTGCGTCTCGGGCTACATGTGAAAATGGTACATGGTCTGCTAAGTTGGGCGCGTGTAAGCAGGCTAAGTTCTCATTATAAATTAATACCATCCTCTCGAATTCACAATCAAGTGACGCCACTTCATTTATTTGCTATTATCAAAAATAGTGACATTTGACAAATGCACTGATTTAATTTTACGACTTCAGCAAGCTAAAGCTGATGTATTTGTTTTTAAAGCAAATTAGTCCTTTCATATTTTGTGTGAATCTTTCGTCTATTATTTTAAGCGGATTTTAATGCTTGAGATTTTATAATGATGTACTAATACTTATACTTTTGCAACTGAAATCTAATTTAATTTAAAGCAAATTTTCGATCTTGTACTCTAATCTTTTAGCAGATTTTAATGCGAGATTTTGTATTTTTAAGATGTGAAATGTTGAAGACAAAAATGCAGCTGTTGAAAGAGTGCTGTTTGTGTGCGTGAACTGTAAGAAAGATTTGCATAATGCGCTATTATCACATTTGGTACTAACTTTAAAGCAGCTGATCAGCTTTAAACTTTTATTCAAATTTCATTTCAATAATCATTTTTATTAATTTCAGTGCTTTTAGCCAGCAGTATGATTTGTGTGATGATTAATATCTGTCTTCAGTGAAAGGATTATTTCTACAGATTATTTCCGGCAGCATAAAATATTTTTAAATAGTTTTGATTATCGAAAATTGAATATTTTCTAGATATTGAGACGAATTTAAAGTCATGCTGTTGGAAAGAATAGTTTGAGGTATTCAAAATGCCAGAACAAATTTTCGTATTTTGATTTTGAACACGTTCGGTTTCTTCCCATATCTGAAAATTAGTAAAAGCGTGATCACTTATTTTAGAAGTTCAGGACAATTTGGATAACATATTGATAATTGATAATATTCTGTTTATAATATTGTTTTATTTACTACTTACATAATTATCTTTTTGTTATTATTGATTAAAATTTTTGTAGCTCACGTGCTCTACAATCGGAGTATATTCCGTAAAGTTTTCACTTTTTCCATGTACGAATAGGCCTTTGTTTCTATGCATATAATATAATAGTTGCAGAAAAATTGATAAAGTGATAGCAGTGATCATGCTGTTAAGGCGTTGTTTCCATGTTTTGATTTTGACGTTACTTTGTCTTATATTAATTTTCTTTGGAACTATTTTTTGTGAATAACATTTTTATCCATGTTGTTCGCGAATTATCAACATAATTTAACAACATTTTTGTCTATGTTGATTATTTCGTGTGCAAAAATGGTTTGCTACACTTAATCATTATCTCATCCTTTAAATTTGAACTCATTTGAATACTTTTTCTGAAGTTTTTAAGAATGGTAGCGCTGATTTTGATTTTACTGAAAACTTTTAATGAATAATTTTAAAATTCGAATGTCGAATTTTTCTTCCAAATTTTTGAGTTAGATGGTAAAAGTCAAAGTTACAATACTTAAGAATTATTTGTACTATTTATTTTGATTAAAAATAAATTTCCAATTATTCAAAATTTTTTAAAATTCTTTTGGTAGTTAAAATTTCTTACTTTGCTTCAAATCAATTTTTAGAGCTTTTAGTTTCACGCCAAACTCAAAATTAATGATAAACATTTTTGAACCAATATTTAATTGATAATTTACATTCTTTCAACCTTAGATGTGAGTTTTATGATTAATCTCTCAAATGTACAAGAAAGTTTTCACGCTCTAAAATGGATCCTTAATAGTTCAGAGTTCATTGTAAAGTAGACAGTGCATTTAGCACCGTGTAAGTGAATTATTTTTCATTATTAGGCAACAGTTTTTCGTGATAATTTTTGAATGTATTTATGGTATTACACTTAATACTCAAAAAAATGTACAATATTTTGGTATTTTAGAATATGTTTGGAGTCACAACATCAATTTTCACAATGTAAAAAAGTACTGATCAAATAAATAGAGATATCATATCATTTAAAATGAAGTACAAAAGATAAAATTACTGAAGGTAATTATCACGAAAATTGTTGCTGAGAATAAACTAAAATAATTTATTTTTATGATTTAGATTGAAGTTAAAGTACAGTAGTCAGAATTTGTGCTATTTTTGATCTCAAACTGATTGATTCTATCGCTATAATTAATAATAATTGTTAACATTGTGATTTTTCATCGTATTTATTCAATGCTGTTTTTTACGTGATTTATTTTACAGCCGAAAAATTAATTATAAACTATTTTTGACTTTGGTTGGATGTTATATTCAGTACGAGCTATTATTTACTTTCTTCATTATATCATTATGGATAATAAATGTTTTATCATAGTAAACCAAGAAAACAATTTTCTTTTCTGGCAAATATTTTTATTGTTTTTATTATTGTTTTTTTTGCAAAATACAAAAATGTAGCATAAATTGAACAAAAAAATTAGATTATAATTCATCTGAATCTGTTTTCATTTCAGATTCCCTTTTTATATAATCTTTGACAAACTGTGGATATTCATATGGCCAATCACGGCAATGTACAGATTCCTGATAGATTTGATGTTCTAAAGCAATTTCTTCTATTTCATAGCGAACGTTCTTTGTGTCCCCATGAATTTTATGCTTTGTAGTAGTAAAGCAATACTGAAAATAAGTATTAGCTACAACAACAATTACTGTTAAAACTGCAAACAAAAAACTATAAAAAGCTTAAAAGTTTCAAAAAGTAATAAAAAATTGGAAAAGATAAACAGTCATGAAATACTATTCAGTTTAAAAAGTATAAAAAGTTCTAAATAACTAAAACATCTGAGAAATGCCATGTGTTATGCAAGATATGAGATAAATTTTGTTAAAAATATAAATTTTCACTAAAATATCTTACGCGATACTTTTTCCGTTTTGTAACTGGAACACAGTGATGAGTAATATTCAAGAATAGTTGGTCTGTATTTGCATATCGCTTACCAATGACCTGGAAATAACCATCGCGGTTTGATAAAGTATATCTTCCGATTCGTAAAAACCCTGTTTTCATCCCCTCGTCTGTCGCATCTAAAAATTTGCATAAAATTTATCATTGCATACAATTGTATTGATAGTACTTACAAAATGAACATAATTTTTAACTTTACACTCAAAAGTAATTTCAATCAATTTTCGCCTTTTTTAGTATTAATTTTTGGTATTTTTCAATATATTTTAGTTTTTAAATAGGTTTTGCGCTGAAATTAAATGGTGTCAATGATCAAATCAGTGAGAAGTTGTTAATCTTTTTTCTGGCAACAAATTTAGCTGAAGAAATTCATGCACTAATAAAAACGAATACAAAATAGATGCGATGCAATGATACAAACTAATAAGTTATTTTTAGAAAGCCATTACAATATTATAAAAGCATAATTGATTATAATTCAAGTAATGCAATATTAGTAAAATTATAAAATTTTTGCAAATGGCAACATTTTATGCATAATAATTTTAATTAGTTCACAAAATTTAGGCATTAACGCAATATTTTGAATTATTAATTCCTATGATAGTTAAAAAATATATACAAGAAACTTCTTCGAGAGCGCCAATAAGCACTGCGTATGCAGGCGCATTATTACATGACATGTAACCAGTAATGACAACTTGTAATGGAATTTTATCTCGGTGATGAGAAACGCCTGACTTCCACAATATAGCAAGCATAAGTTGCAAAAATGCTACATGTAAATTACTCTTCATTATCATGCTATAATAATTATTATTATCATTATCATGGTTATAATAATAATTATTTTATAAATGACTACAATAGACTAATTTTGGGATGTGCTTAATTAAATCCACCAGAAATGCATAGTTTTAACCATTTAACTGAAAAATTAAAAATAAAAATTTGCTAAAAACCTGCAGCTTATTTATTCACATTTAAATGAGACACAGTGTAAACAGTAATATGAATTCAAGTAAGCTAAATAAATTGTAAGATGATTGAAATTGTCGGAGCTAAAAAAGTTCGCAAAATGTAAGTTTCAGTAAAATTACGCTACTTAAGCACATGTGCAATGCAAAATGTTATATTCATAAAATAAAAATGCCAATCATTAATTTGTGAAAATACAAAAAATACAACCACTCGTGAAAATGATTTAATAGTAGTGAAGTATAAAGTGGCGTAGATTTTGCTAAATTATAGAATAATTCTTTTAATAGCTTTGCATAAATTTTCATTTAAAAAGCAAAAAAATATTTAATGACTGGAAATGTTTGTAATACTTGTGGAGATATGTCTTACTTATTAAAATCTGATAAAATTCAGCTTTTTCATTACTGTAATGCGATAAATTTAGCACTGCAAATACATTGCTTCAGCGCAGAGTGTTTGTGAGAAGACAAAACTGCAAAAATAAAAACACCTCACAGTTAATTGATATTTTTTGTTAACAAATTCACTTCAATCTCAAAATGACTTATCAACTTTGGAAAGTTAAAAAATTGCAGACAGAAATAGTATATGTGCTAGAATACTATTCTAGAACTTAAAGTTTAAAGACTAACAGAGATTAGCAGATAAAAGCTATATTTAAAGGAAAACTCTTTGTCTGATTGCATATGTAATAAGTAAATATAACCGAAAAATAAGTGTGGTTTCTAAACAAATAAATTATTAGCTTTCAAAATGCGCAGTTCCAAAAAAGTAATACAAATATAAGTATTTTTCTATGTGTGTGATAGATGCACAAGTTAATTATGATATTTTGACTATGCCTTTATGCAAATTGAAATAAAGGAATTTGCATAAATATATTTGCATATGTGAATTTATAAAGCACAGACAATTATCCAAACTTATAAATATTTGCAAATATGTGAAGCCAACATAAATTGTTCATACCAAAATAATATGCAAAAGTTTTTAAAATGCCAGGATCTGAACATGTCATTTTGAATAGTTATTTTTGTACTGAGTTAAACTAAATTAGATACTTTTATTTAATAACGTTTGATAGAAAATTTGTCTGGTGGAAACATACTCATAATTCAAATTTTAAAATATGACTGTTGATTTGTTTGTTCAGTTCTTTAATTTCAGGATTAAAGTGTCATAAATTGAATTAAATGCAATAAACCTCTGACGTCATTTTAAAAAATTTCGTGTATTTTTTGATTCAAATGTTAAATAATTAAAATAAACCAAAGTTTTGGTTCGGCCAAAAATAAAAATAAAAAATTTGATTTTTTAAAATAGCATTTTCAATTTCATGCAGTTTGGAGCTGAAAGACCTTAGAGCATCAGAAGATCTAATCGTAAAGAGTCAAAGGAATTTTAAAACAATTTTATTATTTTTCAAGTAATTGTAACAACTGACTAAATTTGTCGAGTAAAAGTAATACTTGCTTATTTGATTACAGATTTCGATTTTGCATGATAATAGGATTTGATTACTTTTCTTGTGACAAAAAACTCAAAATTTCTTCCCTTCATACACGAGTTATGCATATAAATGACATGCAAAGATAGACTTTGTGATCAGTTTAATGGTATTGCTAATCAGTGTTGAAACTTTATCAAATGACAGAAATAATAATAATAATAATAACTTAAAATAAAAATACCTGAAATCATGCAAACATTTTCACCGAAATATAAAACAACTGAGATACTTTTAACTCCAAATCACTTACTTCTTACTAATAAACAAAAGTTACTCAAACGTTGTACGTTTTTCCGCAAAAAAATAGCAAAAAACTCAAAATCCAAGAAATATATGAACAAATCGGACAAGACACAACAAAGATATAATTTTATAACTTGAAATTAACGACGACCAAAAAGGCTTCCAAGTCTTGCTGAATCGAGAAGGGCATCGTAGTTACCCAGGCCAGCTAAGCCACCAAAACCATTTCCGTCAAGTCCAGTATACGGATTATATCCGCCAAACAGAAAGTATCCACCATATGGATTGTATCCACCATATCCACCATATGGATTGTATCCACCATATGGATTGTATCCACCATATCCACCATATCCACCGCGTCTTCTTCCTCCGTAGCGTCTACCGACTCCATCATATCTGCGACCGCTGTTATCATCATTTGCATTATTGTTGAATGACTGCAAAACGGTAAATAAGACAGAAATGCAAACAGTCAAGGTTTTAATATTTATGCAACATTCTTCAATATCTAATCTATCCTTACTTATTGTTCGTTGCATATTTTTTTAAATTATTGTAAACATTACATGATAAACTGTAAAACACTAGTGATTTTGAAAACTGGATATTTTGGTTGCTTTGAATTTATAATTGTGATAATTACTTGAGAAACGATAAAATGATTATTTTAGCGTTGATAAAATGTAAAAACTTTTTATATTTGTAAGCTTAAAGAGTTTTCCAAAACTATGATATTTCATAAAGTTATCATAAATTTTAAGCATTTATAACAATCAAAAAAATAAGATATTAAAATTAATAGACTTTTAATTAAATACTTCACTTCAAAAATAATAATGACTTACTCCATCACCAGCCACATTTCCATTAAACGAATTTTCTGCTTCGCCACTGATTAGTTGCATTCCCACAACTGGCCTAACTTCATTTTTCATATTACTTTAATCAAGTTTCAAATTTTATTTAAAAATTCAAGAAATAATACAAAGCAGTGAAAATAAGTAATTTCCAAAATTGATTCGTTTATATGCAACATTTTTTAAATGAATTTTTTAATTATTTATAAACAGCAGAATATACTTAATTATAAGAAGTATTTACTGACAATTTGTAATCATCAGAAATCAGATCTTATCTTTACTAATTTGACAACAAAATATATTTAAGTTAAAATTTTTAATTATTAAGCATTGTATTCAAATAAAAGTAGTAATTAAGCAGTATTAACTTACAATAGCAAAATAATGGAAATCTTCATTGATTATACCTTACAGTTCGTCAATCAACACAGAATTTTTAGCAGAGATTGAAGTAATTTTGTTTAGAAATGTACCACTCAATACGTTTTATAGACTGTTGTGGGTGTTCGAGAAATAAATTGAAAATTTGCTGAGCAATCACAAGTAAAAAGTTGACAAAAAAGTACCTGTTCCTTTGTTGAGTGTTAAAATCTTCGATTTATCATTTTTAAAACAAAAAATAGGTAGGTTAAATGCGTTTTTTAAAGTAATATTCATTGCTCAATTGAATCTTGCTTTTTTTCCTTCTCTGAGTTATTCACAAATTGAATATTTGCATATTTTTTAATGGCTAAATTTAAAAATATATAAAATTATCATTTGGAAATTATAAAATCTGTACAGTCCAATCAACAAATTTTAGAGCTTGAAACTAATTTGTTTTTTTTCACTTTGCAAATTATTTTATTTGAGAGAATTCGGCGAATTTTGAGAAATGGTAGAATTTAATATGTATTTTAGTTTTTTTTCTTCGCACTTTTCTAAAGTACTGCAATGCTTTGGACTGGTTTTCTTGAACAGTTAATTAGTGCACTGCTTAAATCATCAGTTTGGTCAAAAATCTTTGACTACAACTATAGAAAATAATTATTATTCTAATTAATAATTGTTAAAAGCATTGCAGATTAGCAATGATTAATACATTACCAATATTTGAATTGCTAAAACACTGCTTACTTCGAATTATTGATAATTATCAGTCACACTTCTGTGAAAGGTGAAAGTTATGATTAGTCACAGCAATTCCAGCAATAATTTTTTGCTGAAATGTACATTAATCTTTACGCATATTATCACTAGCAAGCAATTCTTCATCTCACTTTTTTTAAAGTTATTCTCAAGTGAAAATTCTGTTGCAATCAAACATTTTCACTTTTTTCAAATTCACAAATCTGAAGACTGAGCAAATAGTACTAATTTTTTGCTTTTGAATTAATCGGATAATTTGGTTGATAAAAAAGTATACTTTTCAGATTAAGTATAATTGTTTATTTGATTATCCATTATTTGCTTCTGTATAGATAATCGTTTATAAGAATTGTTTGTTTTGATCAGTGCAAATCTGCCTAAAAACAAGATACGTGAAAACAAGTGTACCACTTCTCTTTGTAATACCAAACTTGCGTGAAATTGCAATAACTGGAATCAAATGATACTGAACACAAATGAATCGTTTGAAATTACAATAAGCACTTTAACAACACAATAATCTTAAAAAATTATCGTGAAAACACAATTGTTTTTCATAGCGTTTAGAGTCGATCATTTTGAGCGCAACAAATGGTTATTTGCTAAAGAGTGAGCACATCGAAAGTGTCATCAAAGTTCAAATTTAATTTTAAGTTTGTATTTGAATCATATTTTTTGTACAGTCATTTTAAACTTGTACAATATTATTAATTCCTAAAATAGTGATATTTTTCAGTTCCGATAATTTATTTCCACTGCAAGTAGCAATGATGTTTATTCATAGTTTATATGGAATTTTGGTGCAATTTTTTATTTACTAAGTAAATTGGAACAAAATTTGAAAACATTCAGAGTTACTTTTGAGTAAAAACAAAATTGCTTTTCCATTTTCGCACCAGCTGATAGCAGAATTTTTTCCATGCTCGAAAAATTATCAGTTGTTCATTGATAAGCTACTTCCATTTCACGGAAATTTTCTCTTTTTTATCAAATCAAACAGTATTAGTATAGTACTAATACTCATTTCGGTAATAATTGATAACTTTTTCATTGAGAAAACTTTACAGTTGTGATTCTATTCTTATTTTTAATGAAAACAGTAATCAATCATTGCCTATTGAAGTACAGATTTTGGATTCTTCATTCACATTTTCAAAATGATTTTTGCTAGAATTTCATTATAAAAACCAATAATACTTTTTTTAAATTAAAATAGAAGAAGTTAGGTAAGTTCATTTTGATAAGATTGATTTTAACTAACTGATATGAAAACAACTTTAGTGTTATTTTTTTCGTCAGTACTGGTAATCAGTGCTATGGAGAATTCCAGTCTGGGAAAGGCAGTTTTTATTTTAAGTATATGATTTTTATTTAAATTCTGTTACTGCTTTATTCCAAGTTTTAAAATTCCACTTGGTTATCCTTTAATGATATTAAAGTTTTGACGGTTAATCGATTAAAATTACTGATAAATTTTGAATATATTAACCTCTCTCAGATTGATTTTCATATATTAAATCAAATTATGAACGGTACTTCAACTTGAAAAAATTGTTAGCATTGATTTCTCAAATCAAAATACTAATTTTTTTTTAATTTTAAATTGCTGTTACTTTGTATACAACTAACTTTGTTGTCTAACAATAAATTTTTTTAAGATAAATGCCAAGTTATTAGTTGAAAATTCACTTCATTCACGAACATGAAAGGAATATTAGAAAATTTTTATGCCAAAATTGGTATAACTTCTGAATTACCATGTGTGATACTGTTTGGCATGGCATTTATGTTTGTTTTCGCTGGTTTTGACACACAAGCGTACGTAACAGAAACAGCTCTGCAGTCTATCTCAAAAATTTATCCCGACCGCATGTCCACTCATGCCGGATATTATGGGTAAACTACAAATTTGTTATTAATAATGTTCTATTTTGTTGAGTTATATGACAATTATCAAACTACAAACGGTCGAAATTAAATTATCCTTACTTCTAGTTAGCTTAGATTTATAGGTAAATCATTGGATAATATGTCATAACGAATGCTTTACTTAAGATTATCATAAGCTCTTATTTTACGTAGAAATTGGCAATTAGAAGTTAAAACAGAACCAATCTAATTTTAATATTCAAAGAAAATTCAGTTTGCTTTCAATAAAAAATCTCTGAAATAAGAAAAATTTGTTCACATTTTTAAAAGTTCTCAGTTATTCTAAGTTATTGGTTATGCTAATTAATTTGGAATATTACAAATTTTTTATCCAAACTTCAAAGTTAATAAATAACTATTGAAATTGAAAGTTAACTATTCCAGTTCAATCACATCAGTTCTGCGTGACTTAAACTTTACGTAAATTTAGTAAGAAATTAAAAGTTTTTTGAGTAGCTGTTAGCTAAACCAGACATTGATTAGACTTAGGCACTCTAAATGAGTACTTAAAACAAGAATAGAACAGGAATTTCATAGATTTTCGAAGTAATAATTTTTGAAAATTAAGTACTCATTTTTCTTTTGAATTTATTAAGTACATTTTTTAAAAAGTATCCATTTTGTCATTAATAAGAAGCATGCAAATTTGCTTTTATAAACTTAATATTTGCTAGAGTTGAAATTTTTCAGGGATTCAGAATTGTGATCAAAAAAGATCCTAAGATAAATTCAACATAGTTTAAACAGTTTTGACAAAAAAATTAATATTTTTAATGGAGCAGCAAAGTTTTTGATGTTTTTAGTAATGAAAGCTTAGTTGAAATGATTTTTATTATGTAAGTTAACAAAAGATATATCTGCTCAGACAATCTTTCTTGAAAAAATTTTGATTTAACTTATTTTTATTAAAGTGTAATTCTATTAATAATACTTAATCCACGTAGCGCCGAATTTATAACGAAATGTATCACTTTCAGTATGTGTATAACTTACTTCTTCTTCACACTAATGACGTTTTTCACGCCACTTGTAGTAAGTTACTTGACTGCTAAGTGGACAATGTTTCTTGCAAGTGTGTTTTATACTATATTCATGCTGACATTCATGCTTGTAAACAGCTTAATTTTCTACATGGCATCTGCTCTAATGGGAATCGCTGCGGCTTGTAAGTTTTTGTAACAAACAGTATTTTAATATATTTTTGAATTTTTGTTTGAGAGATCAGTAAGTTGACTTTTCTTGTTCTAATTAAAATTTTATTTTAAGAGCTATTTGAGTAATTTATTTTGATTTCTCTTTAATAGCTTTAGTAGTCTTATGAATAACAAAAAGTGTGAAATTGTAATTTATCCATCTAACTAAACAATATATCGTAATAATTACAGTAAAATATGAATTAAGATGCATTATGTGATATCATAAAAACAGTATCATTTGCTTCGAAGACAAGATCAGTTTTGAAAAAGTAATGAATCGGATTAAGTGCAGAAAAGTAGTGTATTTGATCATGTGACTGAGCGAGCCATCAAATGAAATCACAAAAATGAAGATGAAACTAACGATTAAATCAAATAAGATTATGAGAATTTCAATCGAGTCACACTATTTGCAAATGGCTAAATCGAAATCAAATTAATTTAAAATTTTTAAATTAATTAATTTTAAATGATTTTAAATTTTTTAAATTGCTACATCAGATAAGATTGAATAATGAACTTAGTCTGTAATTGCATTAAATCAAAATCAAATTCTTAGTTCAAAACTGAACATAATCAAATTTATTTAAATTTATTTGAAATTAAATTGAGTGAGAAAAATGTCAATTAATAGTGAATTTAAATATCGTTCAAAAAAAACAAATGTTATTTCAGCATAAAAGTTGCCATACTTAAGTTTAAATTCAATACCAAATTTTACCACTGAAAAGTTTTTTTATAGTATTTTATTTAGAAGAAAAAATTTAATGCAACATATTCCAAAAGATCATTTATTTAAATGTGATAAATTTTTATTCTTCAAAAATTTAGATCATCTAAAATAAAATATTATTTCAGTAATTTGGACTGGACATGGTGTTTACATGAAGGAAATTACTGCATCAGGTAATGAATCTAGAAATAGTGGACTACACTGGAGTATCAACTTTGGCAGGTTAACTAAATACAATCTTTCCCATTTTGATATGTTCATTATTATTATTATTCATAATTATCTTTGATAATAAATAATAAAAAACCAATTTCTTTACTTTACATAAATTTAAAGCTAAACGAAATGAAAAGGCAAAATTTGAAAATTAGTCTTCCAATTTTTCAGACTTTACATTAATGCGGCATATTAAGCAAATTTGATTATATTTTTATAATCTATACCAAATACTTCATTTTTTTGCCGTAATTAAGTAGTTTAATTAAAAAGAGTGCACGAATGTTTTTATGAAAAAATGTACTAACTTTAAACAAGCTTAGAAGTTTAACTTATCTAATTTATCAGACTTTGCAATCATAATGATGAGTTTTTCATTAATGTCTTGTTTAATTCATTACTATTCACCGGTACAGACTTTTCGAATTCTTCTGAATTAACTAATATTTGAAAAATTCAGCTTGATTTTTGGTGGTATTCTTTTACTGATAATATTTCGCGAGGCAGGAGAAGTCGAAACTTTATCAGTGGAAATCATTCGGTAATTAATGAGATATCTTTGCAACTTTTCATTTCATTGTATTGCTGCTTTATTTTACTCTTTTGAATACTTAAATTATAGTTAAAGTTAAGAGAACGAAAAAAATTTTTCACTAAAAACTATAAATTTTCATTTAGTTAATTTATTGGCCCTCATTTTTTTTAGGGTAGAACAACATAAGCAACTTGATAGTATTCTGAACTAAACTATTTACTGTATTTCTACTTTATTAGTTCAAACTTTATTTTTACTGAAACTGTCAAAAATACGTTTGAGAAAAAGTGTAAATTATGTGAGTAAATTAGAAAATTTTGCCTCTAGAAAGTTTTTCTCAATACTTTTCTTTTTTGAGGAAATTTTTGCAAAGTTCAAATTGCTCAAAAGGATTAATTTCATATTTTGTTCAAAATGGTTAAAAATTAACATAACTTTTCCGAAATCTAAAAGACATAATAATTGTAAACAGTAATATACTCAAAAAAGCATTCTATTAATGTGAGATTCATTATTTTTCTACACTTCTCACATGAACTTCTTTAGGCTACAGTAATTTAATATATTTATTTGATTTCAGTGATAAGCAGTATACTATTCAAGATTCAGTACAGTATTAAAAAATTATGTTCTGAAAGTTTATTTTGAAAAATGAAAACTCATTAAATTTGTCCACTTCGAAACTTATTATGCATTCAATTTCCAGTTCATTGGACTTGATTAATGCTAGCTGAACATTAATCTGGAGTAAATTAAGTATCTTGCTTTCATGACTTCACAAAGTTAATATTTAAACTTAAATAATTAATAATAGTTCAAAAACATTTAATAGATACATTTTTGGTGGTTTGTCAGTGTTCACAATTTTATCAAATATTTTATTTGCTTTACTGCCTAATTATTCAAAACGATGTGTGGAAAAACGTGTCACTTATTCTACAACTATTGGTAAGGGGTCAGAAAAAATGTTTTTATTAATATATTATTTACAGTTCTTTCACTGATTAGATCAGTCTGTCCTTCAGTTTGATCAGTTAACCAACTTGGTTATTAATGCAGCATATAATGATTATCATCCAAGTTTTGTAAATCCTTAAATCGCAACATTTCTATTCATACTTTAACTACTGAGAAAAAATTTCGCGAAAAATTTAATTATTTTCTAATTATTTATTATGATAGAAAGTAATTCAAACCAGAATTTCATATCAAAAATTAATGAAGGCAATTTCAAATCAAGCATCAAAAAACAAGTTTACTTCATTTTTTAAGTGCAATAAAGTTGGATTGAAATATCAGACAAGACCAGTTTTTGTAATACTTAAATGCATAAAAATTTAATTTTTGTAGTAATTATTACTTTCAGGCAAAAGTATCCGCTTGTTTTGTGATGCCAAAACATATTTACTAGCCGTATCATTTCTTTTCATGGGATTATCATTATCATTTTATATCACAATTTATCCGTCGTGTTTATTTTTTTCAAAGTCAATTATTGGTGCTGGCAACGAAATTATTGCTTATTATGCTTTTGTTACCTCAGCTTCTCAAATTTTTGGCAAGTTTAATGAATTTTATAACCGAATTAACTTTTGTGATCTTTGATAATTTTTCAAACGAAAAACGAAATACGAAGATTCAGTACTGAAATCGACACTAATTCACAACTGCGAAACTAATGTTTTTATTGAAAAGAAAGAAGTGGAAATACCAAAAAATTCTAAATTCAATAATTGTTAAAAAGTAGTTCAAATTATATCTTTCTTGCCCGTTAATTAGAGGTAAGAGGTAATTTTTTTCCACAAAAGAGTAAACTTCACGGTACTTAGAAAATTTTTGACTTATGTATTTAAACTATTATTTCAAAATAAAATTACGGCTGAGAATGTTTTATTTTTGAAGTACTTATGAAGAATTTACTCAATGCAGTATTTATAACTAAAAAACTATGCGATTTTTTCAAACAGTAATTGATTACTGTGCTTTATAAACGCTTGAAAAGTCAGTATATAACATCTGATAATTTAAACTTAAGACATCACTGAAAAACTTTGTGTTTTTAAAACTTGTGCAAAATTTTTTGCATATTTTAAAATTATTCTTCTATATATACGAAGTTTTCATTTTTTAAATTTACTTTTTTGACTTTTTTCGAGATTCAAAAGAATAAAATTCTTTTATAATTTGCAAATTTAAAAATATTTGTCACTTTCAGGAAGTTGTTTTATCAGTTATATGAGTAATCGAGTTCTCAATTTTGGATATCTACCCACAATGTTGATAGCTTTACCTTTGTATTTCACAGCTTTTATTGCTATCTACTTGGCATTTCCATTTGATGCAAATCTGAAGCCAACCACTCAACCAACGTTTTTCCCACCAAGGCGAGAATCAAAATTTTTTCTCATCCAAAAAGTTATTATTCAACTTGATGGCTGAATTCAGCTCCAGTCAGTTACTTATAGAAGATATTTCACTGTATAATAATTATTTAATCTGTCAATCCAAAACTTACTTAGACTAAGCTAAGAAAAGTTACGAATTCTGCAAAAAACTGCAAAAAATTAGTTATACTGAAAAACCTATTTTCAGTTTAACACTTTGGCTCGTTATTGGAATGTTAATATGCATGGGTGATAGCTGCTGGAATACGCTACGAACAGCTGTACTTACAAAAATGTATGGCCGTGAAAATTCTCCACAAGTTTTTGCATTAAGCAAATTTTTTCAGGTTGTATTTTATCTTTTTCTTCCACACTGCTCAAAAAGTTTACACAAACACTGAAGCTTTGCTCAAAAATATCAGTAGAATAACTTTTGTTTAAGTTTTATACTTATTTCTAAGAGTAAATGAATTTTTTTTTCACAAATTAACACTTTGCAATATGTTATGAATGCTGCCATAAGTTATGATGCAAAGTACTAATTTGTAATGAAATATTACTATGTTTATTTTTTTTTACTGAGGATGAACAATTGTTATAATTTCATATTTTTGGAAGTTTGATGGATCCGAAAAAAAGCTGTAAAAATTTTTTCCTAATAATTTGCATTAATTTTATGCTAACAGATTGGGGCATTGTAACCAAAAACAACCAATTTCACAAAGAACTGCAAAATATAAAACTGCTGTGAATAAACAGCTTACTGAATAAAAAATTTTAGATGCAGAAGCCAATAACTATTAAGATAATATTGGGGAAGTGGGAAACTGAAGGAATAGGCCTTGAATATTTTTCGAATTCAAATCTCTTGTTTACTTAAACACAAAATAGGATTTTTTTATGAAATTGGCAAGATAATAGTTGATAATTGTATACAGTAATCAGGAGGAGATAATTTGTATGTAATACGAGTAATAAGTACAATAAATGATAACTTCAATTACAATTAATATTTCAGTCAATATTAAACGATGAGCACAAATGATTAATTTAAATAATAGAAAATAATCATAATTAATGAAAATTAATTGTGTGGAATTTTTCAAAATCAGTAGAATATTAAAGTGTTGGTTTCAGTCCATCGCAACGTGCGCATCGTTCTTCTATTCAGCAGTGCTAAATTTGCACATACAAATTCTGATTCAAGCACTTGTTTTACTTGCTGGATCCATTTGCTTTGCTATTGCTTGGATGATACATTTACGAGAAATAAAAATTGTTGCATCTACCAAAGAAAACATTTCAATTGCTAATAAAAATGCGCTTAAATATTGAGTTTTGTACTTGTTTTTGGGCTTGTCTTTGCTAAAAATATTTCCTCTCAATTTTTCTGTTCGTTTACTTGTAGTCTTACTTCAACTATTTTCTGTTGCTAAATAAATGAAGTCATTCGAATTTGCATGAAATCGTATAAAAAGTTTTAATTAAAAACAGAAAATTGGGGAACAGTTGACAAAAATAGCTTTAATTATTTGATTGAAATAAAGCAAAACAAATAAATCGCTTATTAATGATCAAATTGTAATGGTAATTTACAAATGACTGTACAATTGATGCAGTTACAATAAATACAGTAAATACACAAAGTCTAATCACTTATACCACTTAACGATAATCAAAAGTTACAGTTAATCACGAATAAAATAATTAATAATTCTGAGACAAGTAGATGCTATGATGATCGAATTGATGAAGTGCCTTGGCATAATCACCAAATGTCAAAGTTCGTAATTCTTATCTACCTCCTTCTAGATCAATTCCTATCATTTTATTTGAAAAAAACCAGAAAAAAGTTTATGAGAATTTGCATAAATTCATTCAAAAATCGATAAAACGATGAAGTGTTTTCAATTTGCATGTTTTTCACAGTTTATTAAGCCTCTATTTACTTTATCATTTTCACTTTCAGTTATACAAGCAGCTGGTGCTCTTACATTGCTTTCTACCAGAAGGTTGTTCTGTAGTTTTAGAGTGAAATTCTGATTTGAGGGGGCTAAAGTAGACAGATCGATATATGACAAAAGTTAAGTTTCAGTGACAGAAATTGGCTAAATCTGTTAATATCATTTGACACAAACTCATCGATAGTAAATCGAAATAGGTTTCAACATATTTGAGCATAAAGGTGTAAAGTTGGAATTTTAGAGTATTTGAAATTAATATTAGTCTGAAGTTTGCTTTCAGGTGGCTTACAGATTCGAACAGCAGAATAAGAAACTATTCTTCGCAGTTATTGTACTCACTAATTTTACTTAAAAAAAGGTTTACATTTATCAAATAAAATTAATTTTGTGCATATTCATTGATTTCACTTGTGATTTGAGTAACGAAACAAGAAAAAATCTTAGACGTTTAAACTAAATGAAGTCAGAATTTAGTTAAAGTAGCTAAAATTTGAATAACAAAAGTTTATGAAATTCAAATGAGCGGCAAGGGATTCAATAAAGAAGTGGATCTTTCTAAAGTACTTGATCTGTATATTTGAAGATTACTGATCCGCTAGATTTAATTAAACTTTAATCTGAATTGATATTTCATGAATTTAATGTAAAAAATATAGTAATCAAAGTTTAGGTGAAGATTTCAGAGTTTTTATTGATGAATTAATATTTAAGATACTTCATTACTATTTATAACTCTCTATATGTGCTAAATAACGAAGCATTAATAAATTAGAAGGAGTTTTGTACTTGATATTAACTGTACATGCATGAATAATTTTTGAGATTATTAATTGCTACATGTATTTAGGAATGAGCAATTTACTGCTTTCGAAAAAATTGTTAATATAAAATGTACTTGATTGCTACAGTATTAATCGATTAAACTATGAAATGAATAAATTCAGGAAAACTCATATATATATTCTGGATAAAAAACTTTCAAAATGTCAGAACTACAAGAAACTGAAACTGTTATCGCAGCACTTGAAGACATTCAGGAACAACCCGATGTATCGCAATATGTAGCGAAAGAAGTCGCTAAAGGCGCTTCTGATTCTACTTCACGAGAAAATGATACAGAAGCTGAAGAAAATGAGCAAACTCTTACCGTATTTGTTACAGTAATTAAAAAAATGGATACTATTTATTTAGTTAAAATTAGTCTAGTCTATAACAACTATTTTCTAATTATAAGCACATAATCTCATAACATATCTTAGAAAAGTTACACGTTGCATACTACATTATTGCATATTCTATGAATCTTAAAAACTGTGCTCATTCTTTAAAAAACAAAATTAGAAATTTGTTTTAAATAATGTAAACATGCAAATTAATAATTCTGCCATTGAGTATAATTCGTCAACAAATTTTTGTTGAAGGTTTATTTTATGCATGATTTCATAGTCGATTCAGAATCATTCATTTGTTGCAAATAGGTCAGGTGATTCAATTAAAATTGTTTCCGTGCATAAGTTAAATATGCTAAAATTACAGCAACCAAAAGAAAAATTTAGCAAAAAATTAAAGCAAGCAATGGGCGACATTCGAAATAGCGCTACTACGCCAAAAATGACTTCAAAAGCAATTATTCCACTTACTACCAGCACAAACTGCTCCTCCGTCAAACAATCAAATTCACCGACGACAGAAATTTTCAAGGAGAATTGTCATCCAGTGAACAAAGTTCACATTTGATTGCATATTTCTGTTACTTATACAGTACCGATATGCAAATTATTTACATAGAATATTTTTGATTATCATATCTATACTAATTATAGAGAAAATTTTTTTGTATACCGACATTATTGAGATCTAAACGCAGGTGATTTTTCTCTCCATTCTATTCGTCTATGAGCTTTTCTTGTTTTCATCAGTTTCAAGTTTTAAATTTGCCAAAACTTTCAAAGACTGCTTCATTTTTCAACAATTTTGAATTTAATCTTTTTATTACGAAGCAGTTTTCTGACTTTTCCTTCGCTTCTAATAATTTTCTCATTAAGTTTCAGATAATTCACTAAAAGATTTGCAATAAAAGTCATACAGATCTTATAAAAAAAGAAAAATCCAAATCTTAGGCTTTAGAAAATCTTAGGCTCTAGAAAAGCTTTTCGAGAACGAAAATGTGAATAAGTTAATAAATCTTGGTGCTGAAAAATTAGAATTTTAAAAGAATTTAATATTTTTTATAAATGATTAGTTGTGTTTTTAAAGCCATGATTTTCTTAGCTACAAAAAGCACATCAAAGAATAGATTTCAATCGTCGGATGAGTGGAGTATTTTATGCAGGTCACGGTAGACGTGGATTTATCAGCAGTGGGTAAATATTTAGAATTCAAATTTTTGTAATGCAATTCTTTTTCGACTGTGATACATTTTTTTAAATCAATAAAAAGATTAGCATTAAGATTACCAGTAATTCCTTCCTAATAATTAGTAATATCTGAAACACAGAAATTTTGTCTAATAAAATATAATTATGCAAATTAACTCGGGGCTACATAAAAGTAACAGAAAAATTGTTTACTTGACCATTTGGAAAAAAAGTGACCAATTGTATGAATACCAACAAAGTTCAATAATTTATTTATCTAATCCATTAAATTTACTGATGTGTTTGTAATTTTTAGAAGAAGATTGTTGTTTTGAAAATTCAGTCGTTTTCTACCGAATTTTGTAATTATAGCAATCATATCGGGTCACGAGGAACATACACACGTGGTTATTGGCTCTCTCAATCAAACAGATATCTTGGAGGCCATTACAGAGGTCTGATTGATGGAAGTAACAAAGGTTTTGGTATTACTAAAACGATGGTAACAAATGATAATACAGGAAAGCCATATACGCGTTCAAGCGAAGCACTGAAAAATAGTAATTCTCAATGTACTTTTTACAGGTATGGCTAAAATGTCATTCAAATGTTGAAAATTTTTGAAATATTTGACTGCAATCATTTTTTACTCAATTTGTTACTTGGTGAAGAATACTATTTAATGCATATAAATTTTTCAAATATCATATGAGGAAAAAGTAGTATATTTGGAGAAAAGTAATGAATTGAGGTAAAAGTTTGACTATAATTGTTGAAAGTTGTCTTTCAACACAACGTGAAATTGGAAGGCATTCAATGATTCTTATAAAAAAATATATAATAAAATTTCGAACTACTGTATAACTATGAGTTGTTATTTTCAAAAGATCGCCAGTTACTCGAATATTTCACAATGGTTCTTTACGTGCTAATCGCGTGGTACATGGAAACAAGACGACGCCATTTTCGATGAGTCGTACATTTTCATTCACAAAAACGGATATGCCTCAATGTATCAAACCTAACGGAAGTAAGTTAATTTTTGTAAAAATTAACGTGCAGAAAATAAAAAGTCTGTTCGTATACTTCTATTCAGTCGTACTGTCTTGCAAATGCATGCTCGAGCTTTTTATTTATCAGAAAATTTATAGTAGTACTACCTTACGTATGTTTACTTAGGTCTACGTAAGGAGAACGTAAATGCCATAAGCAAATCAGTGATCGCGCACTCTAATGACGGATTTCCCATAATTTATGTGGCTCAGATCGGAACCATTTCAATTCTGCTCAAACGAGGGGTTATGATTGAGGTCTGACTTTTCAATTTTGACTTTTCAATTTTCCTTTTGACTTTTCAATTTTACATGCATAATTTTCGCTTTCATAAAATTTTGTAAAAGCTAACAGTAATTAACTGTATATCATGATATATCATGATAACTAATATTAAAGAAGCGTTGCATAATGTAAGCAATTTATTGCTTTTTTGTTCAATTTCAGATAGCAGTTGATCGAGCAGTGCGAATGCTTTGCCATGATAAATTTTCGGTGAATTTTAATAAATAATGTATATTTTGTCAAGAATTAAACAAAAAAAGATTGAAAAAAAATCTGATATGTAAATAAAATCAATATTTTAAGTGATGGAAACCTTTTTAACTAAGTGAATTCTTTAAAAATGTATTCAGAACGAATGTATGCAAAAGTCTTATTGTTTTCAAAATTCATAATTCGATTAACTTTATATAAATGAAATTTTTTCCAAAAAATTAAAAGAATTAGAACGAATTTTTTTTAAATTTCAAATAAATAAATGTGTTTCAAAATGTTTAGGTTGCTTGTACTGGTCACGGAGATGGTTCCTGCATAATGCACCCCAAAACGAGGGTCTTTCAGCAGAATGAAAAAGTATTCTGCAACTTTGGGTCATCTTGTATGTTCATGCAAAATGGTTTTCTAAATTTTTTCAAACTTCGTAGTTTTATGATTTCTGCTGTTTTTCGAAAATGACAATTTTTTACTTCCTCCAATGACAAACTTAATACTTTTTTCTTTTTTTTTCTATATATTATTTTCAATATTTTCTATTTTACAAATTAATTTTCTACCAAAATCATTCTGATACTTCTTAAATTATCTTGAGCTAACTCATTGTAATCGTAGAAATTATTGAAAAACCATTTACAGAAAGTTTAAAATTAAGTATATATTTGTGCAAGTCAAGTCATAAATGAGTTGTTATATTAAGTATCAATGAACGATAAGGCAGCAGTTTTCGGTACGCACGGTGTATTATTCACGATGGCACATTTGAATGAAGCATATTTAGTATCATCGACAACGATGAAAAGAACATCAGCTATATCGCTCGGACGCTTACAATTTCCGAGTTTGGATTATGACTTCACTCTACGCATGTTTTTTAGCGAATCTCAAACGGGCGATCAAGTTAGTTGATCAACAATACTTTTTCCCAAGTTAATGTTGAAAAGAAGTAATTTAACTAATAATTTTATCTAAACTTGATAACTAACAATTTAAACTAAAATTTCAGTAATAATTTAATCTAAACTTTTGATATTTAAAAAACTGGTTCAGACATTAAATAGCCTAACATGTTATTATTTCCTTTGATTATGGACAATTTATACTGAAATCCAATGCTCTTCATTTATAGTTTAGTTTAATCTTTATGAAATCTAATTTTGATATTTTTAGTTCCTATATTTCAGTTCATGCCATTGTGCAATGATATAGTGCAGGAAGCTCGCTATGGTAATCGCGATGATGGCTCATTAATTCTTTCGATTAATGGTAAACAACTTCATTTTTTTGGAATTTTTCCAAACTCTCGCTGACTTTAAATTTCTAGCTGGCATCAATAATTGTAAACATAATCTTTGAATATTAAGAAGTTAGGTAGAAACTTGTTAAGGTATTTATATCAAACAAGAAAAAAATGGTGATGTTGAAGTAAATTGTCGCCCTCGTCATATCAGTTGCTCACCCACGAAAAATACTGTACATGTGAGGACTGATATGGTTGATATGGCGGTCCAGGTAAGATTGAAAATTTTACAATATTTGGTTAGCAAGCTCTAGAATATCTCCCTCATGCTCAAATTTATCATCATTTTTATCTTGATTTTTCGTGCAGTTTTTATTTTTTCTTATGTATTTTCTAAAAATTACTTTTATTTTTAAGAAGAGAAAAATTGGACAAATTTTACGTAACCAATAATCTTTATTTTGAGCTAATAAATGACCAATTATTATAATTTGGTCAATCTCTACCAAAAAGTGCTTTGAAATTTTTTTGAAAAATTATTAAAATATTTTGAAATTCAATAAACACATTTGTTACGACTTAAAAAACAGCAAAACAAGTTTATTTTGCTTTTACGAATCTAAAAATCTCCTTGCTATCTTAATTGACAAAACTGAATTCAATTCACTGTTGTTTAAACTTTTGCAAATTAAGGAAGATGACAAGGCATTTGTAAAAAGAGGTCTGAAGCGTATACATGTTAGTCGTAGTGGAATGGTTGTTTCGGATGGTAACTGTATTGCTTCAATGGATCACTTTGGTCAAATTGTTTCCTCTACGTAAATCATACCAAAAAAACAAATAATAATGGTTGTATTGATAACAAATAATGATGGTTACTACATGTGACACCAATAATTTAATATTATTATCACTTAAAATATCCCCGTCACAATCTCTACAAAATGTCTGGCTGCACACGTTTGTTTTTCCATAGAAATAATAGTTGGATTCGTCACGCGTCCAAAATCAACATATGAAGCATGGAAAATAGAATAACAAATGTTTAAAAAAAAATTAAATGCACGCAAAATTCCTGAAATTATTTGGCATAAAGTATAGGCAAAATTTTCTCTCAATAAGAGTTGTCTTTAGTCAAAAAATTAATTTCTTGCTGTCCTTACTGTGGAGTTATTTGCGCAATAGTGAAAAATGCGAATTTTGTTTTGCTGACTTTCAGGTTGGATATTATTCCTTCTTTTATCCACATATTGAAATTTATCAAATGGCATTTTATTCGGCTTAGAATAACAAACAAAATACTCATACACTTATTGTACTGCAAATGATAAACATAGAAACATGACACAGTCAAACCACAAACGAATAGAAACGAACACAACATAGAAGACTACACTAATAACAGCTTTGGTTTTTACTCTGAACCAAACAATCGATGTGGAATGGAACCAATGGATGTTGAAGCTGAACAGATACCTGAAACTCATCGAGCTTATCACGAAGCTTGCTGGATATCAAATTGCAAAAAACAAATAAGAAAACATACATGCAACTGTTATTAGAAAAAGTAGACGTTTTATGAAAAAACCATTCCTTTACCATCGAGTTATTTGAATCTCACAAGTTGTTTTCAAAA
>UYYF01000236.1:0-25925 GCA_900618365.1 Thelazia callipaeda
TACTCAGTACCTACTTGTACTGTTGTATTATTCGTTTCAATTCATCCATCACTATTATGCTCAACGCTTTAAAAAAGTCAGTGCTTGATTCAATCCACTTGCGTCGATATTTTATTAGTGTTCTTTCAGTGCATTATATATTCATAGAAATATGTAAAACTTATGTTCATTGATTATTACTTACTCCTTTATTCTCACTGCTTCAATAAATTTTATCAATCACATTGTCCGTCTTGTATATTTAACCCTACAGTCATCATTTATGTCTTGTTCTACCTCTGTTCGATTTTCGATTTTGTGGTAGATTGCTTAATGATTTGGCTTCGTTATGATGTTTTTTCCCTGCTCGTTATTATGGAAAAAGTAGTGAGGTGAGATGGTAATGGTCCACTCTGATCTGTTAAATCTTTGTTTGTTTTTATATGGTTGCTGGAAATCGTTCTTCGATCTTATTGAGGTTACGGAAAAAAGGTTGGTGGAAATATAGATTTATAAGCAATTTGCAGTTTCAGTTCTATTACGAATTTCAATTCACGGTGTCACTTTATTTGTCTGAAGTTAAGCAGGAATAATTTCATGCCACTCTTCATGGTGAAGAGTGTAGTGCTACTTACGTTTTTGCTTGCATTGAAAACATAAGTAACAGAAGTGACACTGAAGTACCGCTGAGAGCACTATATAGTAACGCTTATGATTTTGCTTTGCTGTTGAGTTAATTCTTATGGCAGTTTTTTTGGATATGATGAGATAAAATTGTTACAGAAATTTTAATTTTAGTTTACTGAAAAGGGAATTATGTAGATATGATAGGATATGTTACTTCCCTATTTAATCTTGATTGATTTTAGAAAGGTGCTTGCAGTTTTTAATCATTCATTATTTTTGCATGGCTATTTCCTTCCTGGATAAACCAGCACACATTATTTACCGAGTTGGTCTTGTCTATCTGTGTAACATTTCCTTGCTGAAGGTGGCAGGAAATCTGATCTTATAACATAATGTTGTTCATTATTCGTGAATTTTACTGCTGAAAAATTTTTTCTCTTATTAGTTTTATTCTAATCCCCTCTGGTTTAATACGTAATTAAAAATCAATTTTTGTGTTAAGTTCCAAGAAGTCAGTTATATAAAATGTTGCTTTGTAATGCTGATAGTATTATTTTAGAACAATAAGGAAACGTGAGCGTTTTCAGTTTCCAGACCTTATATACAGTATTCACTGACATTACTGTACCAGTCGATGGACAACTCAAGTGACTTCGAAGGTTGGCAGTTATCGAAACTTGATCACTTTTTGGTAAGTGTGATACTTGTTAATTCTACCATTCTTTTCTAGTTTCGCTACGCTCTAAGTTAAATATGAAAGCTTCTATATAATTACCATCGGCTGTGTACTCTACTGTGTATTGCACTTTTCTGCGATTCAAATAATAAGTGAAGAAAAAATCAAAAAATTCTGCAATCACAGAGTTCACCAGATTTTTCCAAGCTGTTCAATTAATATATCATTATGAATTCTACATCAAATTTAGTGAGGCTTTCTAAGTTTAGAAGTCAGTTTATTATGATTTCAAGCATTTCTAACATGTTTTCATTCTTTGTTGATATATTTCATTTTTAAAGCTGGTCATGATCATAAGATTAAATGATTTATAGAAAATCTAGAAATAAAGGATGGACTCAAAATTTGCTGCATTTATTATTTGACTGCAGTTTAAGTAAAAGAGTTTCATAAGAAAATTCATTGCGTTCTTCAGAGTGTTTATATGCTGTTATACTACAGTAAACTTGTGACATAGGTTAAGAAGTAAAAAGATATGTAATACTTTTCGTAACTAGAAATATGATGTATTATCCAGGAATGTCTAATGGAGCACTTTATTAAACTTTATTTTTTCGTGATGGCCTTCTACAACTTCTTGAACCCCTTAGAAAATTTGATTTTGAGAACTTTTTAAGAATTTCAATAATTCCTACTGCAGTTTTATATATTCATCTTTTTGTTTGCTATTAGTATTTGTTTCTCAGTGTTAGCAATATTTTGAACATGTATATTTTTACAGGTTTAGAATCAAAGAGCTTTATTGCACTTTGTGGTTTGAAAAGATTCATGCTCCCAGTTGAGTTAATTGAAAACAGATGATTCTTTGAAATGGATGAAAATTTTGTAAAATCACATTATTTTGTTTCTTAAATTAAAATTCACACTTAATTTATCATATTGTCTTAGAAGTTCAAAATATTTGTATTCAAAGTTTTTATGCAAATAAACACTGCAGTTTTATTATTCAAAAAGTGCAGCTTCTTAGTCTTGCTTCATTTTTAGCATGTAATTTTGGGAGATGTGGGGGATTCTTAGTGTATTAATAATTTCATTTTTGTAGTTTCTTTGTTGATGCAAAAATTAATTTATTAAGGCAATGACGAATATGAACGATGTTAAAACAGCTCTTTCCTTATTGAAGTCTTACAGTTGGGATATTGATAAAGCTATTGAGGAATATTTGTTGGAAAATTTAGAAAGTCTTTCAACATCTTCTTCAGCATCGGATTTTGTTGTCATCGATCAAGATAACTTATCAAATAAGGAATTCACAGATAGGTCTATTTTTTTAATTTTCTTATCATTTGTTTCATGAATATGTGATTGTTGTAACATTCCTTGGTTGTCATTTAGTCTATGTTACCTAAAGATTTCTTAATTGATCTCTAAATTAGCATAAGGTGTTTTAATTCGTGTAGAATTTGCAATTTCAACTTTATTCACTGCTGTGTTGGAAATTATTCGATTCTTTTATCAGATTGACCGATGCCCCCGAAATATTAGATGAGACTCAACGAAGTGAAATACTTTCGTCTGCTTCACTTTCAGATATTTCAAGGTTAAATAGCTCAGTTACTATTATAGGGATTTCAAGGCTTGTTAGTCTGTGTTTTATAAATATATAACGTAATGACTTTCTGTTTCTCTTACTTTTCTCCAATTTCACTCACAATTTCAAAAGAACTAAAGAACGAATACAAAAGTGGATAATGTATATTAGCAATATTGAAATGTCGATACTAAACGAAGTAAATACTTTTTTAATTAAAATATGAATGATCTTTCTGATTCATTTCCATCAAAAGTTCTTCCAGTGATTCGGATGATTCATGTGAGGTGGTCAGTTTTAATGAAGGGACATTTCCTTTGAGCTACGCAGATGTAGTAAAAGGTAAAAAAGGTAGTGGTGAAAAACATGATCTAAAAGTTAGTTTTGTAATGGGAGATTCGCCGCTAGCAGCGGATCATTTAAAACAAGAAGAAGATAATTGAAGTAAGTCAGTTTTATGTTTATATGCAATTAAAGTGTGATATGCTTTCAATTAACTAAGAAATTGACATAGTTATTTATATTAGTTTATTATGATTTAGTCCTGACAGTGATAGTGATCTGCACATAAACCAGTTTTGTTACAGTCATTATTGAGATCTTAATTTTCCAAATTTAGGACCATTTCCTGTGGAGGGAAACTACCAAGTTTATCCATCAGTAGTAATGGCTCTTCAGCTTACCCTATTTGAACCAGCTTCTTCTTTCAATCATGTATTTCTGCCCGCCCTCCGAACATTCTTGCTGTCTTAATTTCTTCAGCACATATTTCAATCAGAACTTCAAAGAATTTGATTACACGAACTTTCATAGGAAACTTTTCGATGCTTGTAAAAAGTTTTCATAACCTTCAAGTATTTAAAATAAAATTTTTTTAGTTAAAGAAACCTTTTAGACTTGGGGAAATAACAGCATTCTCATTTCATGTAATTAATTTGTTCGCAAATGTGAATGAAACCAAAAATAATGTCCAGAAGTGTATGTACTTGCTCTTTATCACAGTGCCCCACAGTTCAGAACCACCAGATCTATTCGATAAAACTATATTCTCGGTGAACAAAATCTATTAACTTCATGTCTTTTCTCCATTTCCTTTTAATTTTGTGCAAAACTCCCATATATTGATGCACTTGCAATAAAATTTCTGTGATATCGTTATGTAGCCAATGTTATGTAATATATTCTCCTTACTGCTTTATTCTGATTGATATGTACCTGACATTATAATAAATTATCTTAATATTCATCCCAAAAATAATATATCCATCCGAACGGTATAGCAACTGATGTTGTTGATCAGAATTTGAAAAAACAAAAAACCTATTCAAACATATTCAAAGTACCCCACTGAGGTGTATAGCATGTGGGTCTATTATGGAATGTTAGTAACTTATATGCAGTTGGTCGATATTTTACGATAAAATTAGTTTGTGCAAACTTGACAGATTTGTTCCTGAGTAGTCATTTCGTTATGCCACGTGATACAATTACTACTTCTGTACAGAGATAAGGAGTCTCAGTCAGATTAGTAGAATCGCCTTTCAATGAACCAAGTTCCAAATATATATGCTGATAACGTATAACATAAACAATAGCTAACAAGTAATGAAGAGCTCTTTCTGTAATGTATTACACTGAAAATAAGATATAAAATATCGACGCAAGTGGACTGAATCAAGCACTGACTTTTTTTAAGCGTTGGGCATAATAGTGATTGGATGAATTGAAACGAATAATACAACAGTACAAGTAGGTACTGAGTAAAAGAAACAGGACATAAGATCTTTGATAAACTGCCAAAGACAAAAACGAACGCTACATCGAACGAAGAAGGAACTATCTGTGTCATATAATTTTTTAAGAACTTCAAACTATAAGTCTTGCTTAATTTTTTCTCTGAAGGCAGGTCCAGGATATTGTCGTCCCTCCAGCGACACTTCGCTTACTTGCGGCTGTCTTAATAGAAAATCCTTTCCTTCCCAAGCTTTTGACCCATCGGAAAACATGAAAATTGCGCGGTTATTTTCGATGGTAAAGGTCTGAAATGAATCAAGGAACTATCAAACTGTACAGAAATGTTAGACGTAAAGTCGACAAATTTTGTCATACACAGCTTTGTATGACTGGATCTTGATTTTGCTGATAAAAATTTTCCCCAAGACTAGCTTACTACTAAATCAATCAGAGGAAAACGAAGACAGTACGTCAAATTTAGGCATTTAAAAAAATATCCTCAAAGTTCTCAAAAGTGTTTCACATAACCTTTACTTTTCTTGCAACGAATAGCTTTAACAAAATGTTTTAAAATTAGAAAGTAAATCAGAAACAAACCTGCACATCGATATGGTTGTTGAAGAGACTATTTTGCCATATTCCAATCCACCTCTCCGTGTAAAACTTTTCGGCTGGTTTGCTATCAACATCACCAATGCCCACAAACATCATTACAGACTGCCCCTTCTTGGATAACATCATTAACTCTTCCGGCGTTTTCGCCTCAACTAATAATTTTCTCGTTACGTACATAAAACTTGCTAAATGAATATTGAAAAGTCTAATTTAACTTCGGTCAACTTGTGGTAATTATAGAAACCTGTCAATATTGTAACTCTGCCTTCTACAAACAAAAAATGAAAAACTAAGCATGCTACCTTCAGTATTTTCCTGCAAATAATAGTTCCAAATATACCTTTTTCATGATATTTTCCAGATCAGGCTGTTGCACTTGTCGTTTGTACGGCGGAAGTTCTTCCTCCTCCATTTTATCTGCATCGTTTTCCTCCCACTCATCATACAATCTCTCCAAATCACGCTCTGTATAATCTCGAATATCCTGAAACTTGTCATGATTACTTAAACTGGTTGTCTACAACACATCTTTTTAGCATACAGTCAAGTAGTACGATCAACACACACACACACCTACACACACACCTACACACATACCGACACAGATGCACACATAGCACATATATCACAAAATTGATGTAGAAAAGCCCACCTTCCTTTGTGACTTCTTTTCTGTACAAAAGACACAAATGCTTGCGCATAGCAACCATACAACAAGGTGAAAGCGTCGTTTCCGACCCATACCAAAAACTGCGACGTGACGACACTTTTACAGAGTAGTCCATACACACTGACTCAAATCGCGGCCTGCGTAATTTCCAGTTTCTTGTTGATGGCAGTTAACACGTTCAAACCATTTTGATTAAGCAGTGTGAAAAGATATGATGACGTATTGAATGCGTAAACATTTGAAAGAATCACGCAAAAATCTGCATATAACCTTTAGTGTTTACAGCTGGTGATACAACTTATCTCCACCCTCTCGCAATCTCATTAGCTAATAAATTATGCAAATACCGCTCGACAGTCATCATACTTCTTCAAATACTATTTCATTCCTCTCATCAATTTATTCATTTTCTAAATTCTTTAATTTTAATTATTTTAAAATTAATTTGAAATCCTATCAGCTTATTTAGTTTAAATTTTTTAGAATTGTATTACTCATTTCTATAACAGTGTTGTATATCTGCAAGTTAATTAATTTGTTCGTAAATCCGCAATTTATGTAGAAACACAAAATTTGAAAACTGATAGGATTTCAGGATTGTTGCGAGCAGTATTCTGTGTGCTTTTATTTTCAATAGAAAGCATGAAGTATAGAAGTTTGAAGTGCTATTTGTTTTCTAAGCGATTTCTTTATTTCGTGTGTTTTGTTATTGCAAGAGAGAAAAATCAAAAGACTTGTAGTTTATATTAGTCATTTTCAGTATTATTTACTTTCGGTGGTGCATTTCGTTCGTTCAATTCTCTGTTATAAAGCAAATAGGAAATTGCATCATTTGAATGGATTTCATCTGATCTTTTCCATACTCATACTTACTTAATTCCCTTATTTTGATAAGAAATTAAGTAAATAAGATGAAAAACTGGCACTCTCATCCTTAATCTTATGTAAAATAGTTTTTCATGGTGCAAACTATAGCTTTGGCTTCTTAATTTTGTATTTGCATGAAATAAATTTTTTCAGTGTTTCATTTTATCTTCCTGGCCTCTTCTTGTCCACCTCTTCCTGCTCAATTAATGTTCATTGGTATTCTCATATATTTTCAAGATTTTATCTTAAACAGCTGATTCATTCACTTGTTATTAGCAGATGATGGTAGTCTCATGCATTTTACTAATATTACAGCAAAATTTTAAATTTCTATTATAAACTCTTTTGTTTATTTAATATTTGCATACTTTTAAGCTATTGCATTGTTTTTTTTAGTTTTGAAGATAATCGGAATTTAAATTCCTTTTTACTTGTGGAAATATGTGCGAATTTAATTTTTATCAAGCTTTTTTGACGTTGAGAACAACTTTAATATAACATATAATATATTCATATGAGTTAGCATTGCGTTAAATTTATCTTAAAGCTTTATCTTAAAGTCTTAATTTATCTTAAAGTTTTGTCGCATAATTTGTTGAAAGCTAAAATACATTCAGTTGGTTCTTTTTTGCTCTGCGTGAAAAGTTTGAATAAATGACGTGTCTGATCACTACTTTCTCATTTTTTTGTGGCAGTTTTGCTATATTATTATTCATCAGCAAAAATATTTTGAAAAAAATTATTCTTTCTTACTTCGTCTTCTTATCTTTTCAGTATTTTTCCTTTCGTAGAATTATATTATTTTCCTAGTTCCAAAAATAGCTTATAAAAATGTCTGTTTTTCAGTGCATGACTTCTGTGAATTCAGCCATTCCGCTCTCACATTCTCAATAATTTATTGTTAATTCCGATATTATTTTTGTTGTTTAAAGGTTTTTCTCTTCAAGTTTACTTTTCTGTAATGTTGTAATTCCATTTTTAATTAATCTTTCGTTTTCGAATAACGTAAAATGTAACAAGAAAAAAGCAATTATGTGCTTTATATGTGTAATTTTTATCGTTCTTGTCTGATTATTCTTCATCACCATTTTGTACTGCAACTGTAGAAGTAGATATCAGTTTGATTCAGACCATCAAGTAATGATTAATCGGAGCAAAAAATGTAAACCAAATTTTATAACTGTTAATTTAATATCTATTTTGCTGTAACAGCTTGTGTTGATCTTCATTTATAGTGTTAAATTTGAACATACAATTGCAATTTACAAAACTGACAATAAAACTGTCCACTTAATTCATGATACAATAGAACTTACTTACTTATGCTCTTACTATTCATTTTCTTACTATAATTAAATACCGTTCAATACTGTAGCTTTATTTTGTTATCACTTCATTTTTTTCAATATTTTTGAATATAATCTTTACTTGTAAATATAGAACAGAGTGTGAACTCGTTTTTACGAGGAATTATTTTTTTGTATTCTCCCTCAACTTTTTGAGAATTATTTGATTTTGCATATGATTTTTGCATAACTTTTTATTTCATTTTGCATATGTAATTTTTGATTTTTTGCCTTGTCAACCAGTATTTTTTGGCATACAGACATTGTACACCAATTCATTGCAATGACCTTCAATTCGCAAATAGATTTATACAAAATCTATACCAAATTATTCATAATTGGAGTTTATAATTCAAAAGATACTTAACCCATTGCAAACCAAAAAAAAAGGCTTTTTAAGATAGAACTTTTTTTGATCAAAAAAAAAATTTTCACCATTAATTATTTTTTATGCTGTTTCGAATCTGAATTTCGCTGTCTATGCAAACTTCCAGAAAATGAAATGAATCGATTTATGAAAACTGTAAGCTTACTTTTCTTCTTTCATTCTCGGAGAACAATTAGATGCATGCGAAAATAATTCATACAAGTAAAGTAATACAAGTTATTATTATTTTATTAATTCTAAAGACGATAATTTTGCCAAGTCAGGGCTTCTTTTCTTGACTTCTGAGGAAAATATTAAAACAAATTATTATTTTTGAACAAAAATTTGCAATGATTCAATTTTTTGCTTTTTATCGAAACTGAAAAGTTTTCAACAAAATATTGTGTTGCCTTCAGACTTCTTGAAAAAAAATACTTTAAAAGAGGCAAAAAGTGTTGCAAAAAATTGTTTTTTACTCACAAAACATTGTATACTTTACAAAAGTAGGAATGAGTTTGCTATGTTTATTTATTTACTTATTAGAATTTTAAATTGTTTGCATATTTTTGCAGAATTTTAATGGTAAAATTAGCCAAATATTTTTAATAGACACAATAACATAATTTTGTATAAAAAATTACATAGAATGCAACTTGTATTAATGAAAAGAATAAGGCTTAATTTTTTTTAGTATTTAATTTAGCATATTTTTTTTAGATTGAGAAAAATCTAATTATTCGAAGTTTCAATATCATTTCTATAGCAAATAAGCAAAAAATTTTTTATTACTGAAAGTATCTTAATTATTTTAGTTGATAATCAAGGAAGTAAAAGTTGTTACTAGCATATATATATTTATTGAAAACAAAATTTTAATATTGATCGTTTGAAACCTTGTAAAAATTCCATCAAAAAGAAATTTTATAACTGTTCAAGAAATCTGGTATTTTCTGAAGATCAAAGCAATAGCTACTACCAATCAAGTTGGTTTCTGTAGCTATTCACTGGTTTTCACCTAAGTAACATTCCTACGTTGTTAAATTTTGCTGCTTGAACAGCTGTATATTGTAAATGAATTTTTGCTCGTCTACCATCAACATCGATCTGTATTTCTGTTTTCACAAAACTTGCAGTACAAGCAATTGCAATTTATTCTATTTTATTTTAGTTTTTGATTAAGTAGAAAATTATTAATTTGTGTCAAAAAATTTCAACAAAATTTAAGCGAAGTTTGAGCTAAAACTTTATATTATTATCTTTGATTTATTTCTCTTTGTATATTGATTGGCATTTGACCTGCAATCTCGGATATATGTCAGTTCTTCCAATATATATATGCCACGAAATGAAGTAGATCGTTCAATGAAAAAAAAAAAATTAATTTTGGATTCATAACTTACCCAATTTCTCAATAAAACCAATCGCTCATTGAAGTTTTTTTCAAATTGATCAAAATATGTGGGGCAGATGTAACCAAAAATTGATTCTTCATGATTCTACAACTCAAACAAATTCAAATATTTAAATAGCAAGCAAAAATCTTGGTGAATCATTCGTTCAAAATCATTCAGTCTATGAACTTATCTCCGCCAGATCACAATCTTGCAATAATTCATCGTATTCGTAGTAACTAATTAAATAAAATGGATCAAAAAAAAATGCTTAAATTGTAGTTATTTGATATTATTTAAAAAAAATTTAATAATTCATTGTTAGCAAATGGTTGTGTCCATTTTGATGATAAAATTTATTATTTATAATGTTACATAGATTTCTTTTTTAAATCACATTGAAATACTTCTATATTAGTTCATTGTGATTCAGTCACGGAAAGAATTAAAGTGGACACGACTCTTTTAGGTAAGTAAACAGTGCAGAGTAATAGCAGGAGTGAAAAAAGTTATAACAATGGAATCAGTCAAGACTGAAACTTTGATATTGCATCGATCATCAAGTCTTGATCACAATGCTAATGAAATGGAAGAGATGGAAAAGAGGTAAAAACTGGTTATCAATCTTTTTTTGAAATATTTAAATAATTTTGCTTGGAATTTCTTTAGTTTAACCGCATGCAATTCATAGATATTGTGCTTTAATTTAAATATTTTTATGTATAAAAAATACTTAAATTATTGAAAATACTGGCTGAAAATAGTGAAAAATTATTTTAAATTCAAATTATACAAAAAATTTGCTTGCTATTTTTTCGTTAATTAACTTTAAAAATTAGTCCTACATAATTACTGATTGTTATTTTTAATTTAAAAATTTTTTCAAGAAATTAGAATTTTCTTAATGAAAAATGCAATCATTTTCAATTAAAATTAATAACAACTTAATAAAATGAAATAACTATGCATAAAAATTTTTTTATTATTTACTGTTCAACTACGAAGCATAATTAAGTGAAGTATTTTTGCAATACTGTTTTACTCTGTGAATTTTTAAAGCTCTATAATTTGCGTGATTATAGAATACAAAAATTGATGATTAATAAGGAAACGATAATGGAATTATTGCCATATCTGAAAGATTATATAAGAATGAGAAGTAAATTAGCATTATGCTTAAGTCTTCTTTTGGATTCTGCAAATATCGTAACAGATGTGAAGTCAAATATTCTCAATGGAAGACTGCTTAAAGCTTACAAAAAGTTAGTTCTTCAAAATGTTGAGAAACGATTGAAAAATTCTTTACTGCTAGAGTAGTAAACTTTAAGACATTTAAATTTAAATGAAAAACTACCTAAAAATTGTTCTACTTTTGCAATAGTTTATGCATATAAATATTTGTACTTCTATACCTTTTTTTTTACTTATCAATGATATAAAGTATGTTTTACTTCAAGTTTTGATGAATTCTCATAATTTTACAGGTTGCAATGCAATCTCTCAAATTTTGGATTTAAAATTTCATTTGATTGCATTGATGTTATATTAAAAAATTCTGGGACAATGTTAATAAAACTAGGACTTACAACATTTTTAATAAAAAATTCCTTTCATGTGTTACTGGGAGATAACAAAGCCAGAATTGATAAATATTTTATTTATTTCAACATTTTAAATTATTTTGTGGTTTATTTTTTATAACAAAAAAGTAGCGATGTCAGATATCTGTTATGGAAGGAAGTAAACTGAAATGATACATATAAAGTTAGAATGCTATAATCAGTATGACTTTTTAGAAATATATGTATTTTTGAATGGTAGGTTAGTACAAAATCATATAGAAGACTAAAGTAAACTGTGAAAATGAGATAGAAGCTAATATTTTTTTGCATTTTTGAAATTTAATCTATTCAATCTTAACACTTTGTGCAAAGCAATAAATTTGAGAATAAAATCTTACAAAAGCATTTATAGTTTATTTCATTTAATTTATTTTTCTTTTTTTAAATAAACTATTCGTTTGGTTATTTTTGTGGCATAATTTTAATTCCAAATTTTCAATTAATTACAGTAAAACACTGAAAAATGAGCATTGTTTAGTTTTTAAATATATTATCATATTCATTTATCTATTTTAAGTTTTGATTAATCATGGCATTACCAACTGATCAAATTCATGAAAACTTGAAAGCGAATTTTTTTGTGAATCTATTTCAGTTTCATCAAATATGAAAAATGCCGTGATGACTTATTACAACTCATCGATGAAGATAATGAAAGACAAGTAAAATCTAATTTTAATAAACTTAAGCTTTCCGCTACTAAGCATTTTTTGAGCGATGTATCTTGATAGCAAAAAGTAATTTTGAAATTTATTTTTCATGATTTCTAAAGTGATTTTAATCAGTTATGATATGACTCCAAAGTCTGTCATTCTTGTAGTCGCTGCTGTAAAATAGCTCTTTGTATACTTACAAAACAAGACAGTAATGATATTGTTTTGAAACTTATTAATTCTTAAAGTATTTATTTTAAAGTAATCACTGAGATATCAAACAAATCTTACTTTTTGAATCAAAGTCTTGATAATATATTTATAGTTTGTTGTACAATATTTCGATGCTGTAGAAGTAATGGCTGCTCAAATACGTGATGTTATTCGTTTGACACTTGCTAGTGCAAGTACTACAGCAAGCAGCAATAATTTTTCATGTAGCAGTGCTAAAAGTATCGGGGGTATCAGTGCTGATGTAGTGCAGCAAATTATGCAAATTATTGAATATGAAGTAAAGTAAGTCAATTTTCCTATTTTTTAACATGTGCATGCCAGACTAGTCATAAAATTCTCATTAATTATCACACTAATGATTGTTGCATTGTAGTTTGTTCTTAATTATTGAAAAGTAATTTCAAATCTCATCATTTCACTATTTTTCATTCTGTGCTCTTTTTTATAATTTATAAAAATAATGTAAAAAATTGTACAAAATTCTGATGCATCTCCAATTTTAGAGATCTAACTTTCACATCTAAAGACTTTTTCACATTTGACCTCTTCATTTTAACAATTTTTTTTCTTTCAAACTAATTTGTTTAATGTTTTAATTTTTGTAACTGTCCCTTTTTCAGTTATTTTTATAATTAATATTTTCACATTTTATTGAGCTCATATAGTTAGAAATTTGTTTGTTATGTTTATATGGTTTAGATTAGATAGTGATAGCAAGTTATGCAACGATAACAGTCTAAAAAGTTTTTCGAATCGTCCGAGAAATTGGCGAACTTATTGTATAAATGCATTTAATAGCCAAGTAAGAAAATTTTGTACTGAAATAATAACTTTATCATGTTTGAACAATATTATTTCAATATTCTACATTTTAATTTGATTCTATTTTATCTTGTGAAATCTTTTTAAAATATTTTTCAATCTCAATTATTTATTTGATGGAATTTTCAAGTTACAGAAGTCGAATCAAGAGCATGGTAAAACGTGTATGCAGGAATTTGAAAAAAATTTGATGGACATTAATGGTCAATGTACGGAAGATTTACGGTACCTAACTAATATTTTAACTTAAACTATTCAGTTTTCATTCAAGTTCAGTTCACGTATGTTGTACTGAATTGTTATTATGCCTCGTTTGTGTCTATATGATGTGGATGTTTAATTTTTAGCTCCTTCTCAACTCTGAACTTAGCGATTTGTATAAATACCAATCAGTACACCAATTTGTAATCAAGAGATGAAATCTCTTTTTTATAAAAGTGGAAAATACTTTCAGAAAATTTTTTTGATGGATTACAAAAACTTCATTTTTTCTTAGCACTGATGAAGATATGGCTCATCAGGAAGAATTATTTGCTGTGAAAAAATATTTCAAAGAAACACATTCTCGTGAGATTAACTTCTGCGAGAATTTAAAGAATTTCTTAGAAACGCAAAATATTTATGAAAATATTAGTGATTCTATCAACGATGGCAATCTTCTTACTGCTATTGAAAAGTTTGTTTGGCATAAACTGTACAAATAGCAATTAAAAACTTGCCACTTATTTTTTTCATGGCAACAACTACTTTCATATTTTGTCAAGAATGTTAGCTTTTTGTCATAAACAGATACTAAAATATAAATTTACCTCTATATTTTCATATAATACATAGGAGGAGACATTAAATTCAATACATTTTATTAATATACAATTCGTGATATAATTTTAAATATAAACTATGTCAAAATATTTCAGATTGATGAAAGTTGAAAGTATCAGATATCATTTGCTCTCAATAGCCAAATCTCATGACAATTACGATAATATCATTAAGGTCAATTTTAAATTCGTGTAATGGTATTTTAAAAAAATAAACAATGCAGGGAAGGATAAAACATGTGGTTAATAACAATTAAACTACGAAATTTTCAAAATATATAACTGTTTTAAACATATTATCAAATTTTTACTGTGTTCAGCCCACTGCTTTTAAAAATTCATAACATTTATTATATTTTTCATGATTTCTCTACTTAATGCATTTTTCAACAAAAAATTCAATTTCTATGCAATTAAAATTTATTTCTAAATAAAATCTGTTATTTATAAAACATTAAAAAATATTGAGTATAGTGTGAGTTTGGCTCAAAAATCTAAAACAAAATTGTTTTGTACGTTTTTAATGTGTTATGTTTATACTATGACATTGAAGTATATTTAAAATTGAATTTTTTATATGTTGAAGATATTCTTTACAAATATGAGTTTAAATTAGAAATGGTATAATAACATGAGAAAGAGAATTTTTGATTCCTTGTTTTACAGCTCATAACACCGTATTATAATCAACTTGAAGATATATATGCAAATTTTTTAAAAGAAGCAAAGTATTATTGCTCTCGAGGCATTGATATTATACGTGGAAAAAATCAAGAAACGAAAAAACAGCTTGAAGTGGTTCTCCGAGCAGTTGAATTAGATAACAAGTAAGTATCTCATTTTGTGATCAAATGAAAAAAAAATACCAAATATATGACTAGTATTGGAGTATATTTCTAGATCAAACATGAGCTATTTTTTTTTCTGCAATTGTTGTCAACTTATAAAAAATTAATTCTGGAGAGTTGATAAATTATACGAAAATAATCTATTCAAAATCGTCAATCGTCCACACTGCTGGCGTCAAATGCTTTTTGATATTGTTGAAGAACGAATTCAGCAACGAATAGAAGCATTTCAAATCGAAGATAGAAAATTAAACAAAAACTGGCTGATAAGGTATGGTGATTAAGTTTACTTTAATATCAATAAGCGTATATATTAATCATATACACTTTTATATCTGTCGAAGAAGTGTGGAAAAATGAAAGCATCAATAATTTATAACTTGCACAAATTATCATTGAAATTTTTTTAAGCAGTGTAAATTAATAATTGAAAAGTTAAGTGTATTTATTAAAGCTTAACCTCTTCAGACAGCCATTTATTCTTTTATCTATGAAAAATAAGTAATTAAATGCTTAACATTAGCAGGAATTTGGAAATTTGTCGATTATATATTGTGGAAGATCTTTATGCAGCCAAGCATTTCTTGAAAATTTTTCCAAAAGATCACCAACTTTACAGTAATTTTGTTACTTGCTATCACAATGGAATCAGCAATAAAGTATACATTATTTAATATTATACATGCTCTTTGAAAGTTCTACTTTTTGAAAGTTTAAACAACATTAACAGTACAAATCAGTTTTTAATAAAATCGAGCAGTGATTATGGTGTTTGTTTTTTATTATTTTAGATGAAGAATTAATTATATAGCTATAATTTTTTGAAGCTTGCTGACCACTTTAAATATTTGCTTAATGAACATATGATCACCTTTATGTTACTAATAATGTTTTTTTCTAAGGATATTGGATGTTATAAAATATGAAACTGACAAGTAATATGCCAATTTTTCATTACTCAAATGCAATTAGTTTGAAATTCATTCATAAAAAAACTATTAGGGAAAATTTTTGGATAAAAAAATGCCAAAAAGTATAAACAAATCATTAAAAATCACTGCATCGATTTACAGATATTCGAAATGGCAAAAAGCGAATTAAATAAGCGGGAATTGATACAACTTTTAGGCTGGATTCGTCAGTATCCGTAAGTTTATCCATTACAAAAACTTCCACAACCATAGAATAAATGTGTATTTATAATATTAATTTTTACACCTCTACTGCATATTAATAAGTGAGGTCAGCAAATATGGTTGTGGAGGAATTACTTTTCAGTGGCTTACACAATAAAATAATTTAGACACAAAACATTTCAAGTTATCAATAATGAATATTTTCAAAAAATTTTTTGTTAAATTGATATCTGTTGCGTAAAACTTTTTCAAGTCATCATATTTTAGTTTTGCGATAATAATTTTTTATTCATATCATAGAAATAATAACTTTTTTAGTAGTTGAAAATTTTATCAAAATTTTGTAATGATAGCAGATGAACAATATTTTTAGCGATGCTATAAAAAATTTTAATTTTTTCAAGATTTGCTTCTTAATCAGTTTTTTCAAAATTATAAACGTTGAACAAAAATAAACACTGAATCTGTGACAAGAAGAAATAATGATAATATCAAATATTTGTATGATTTCCATAAGTGAGTAAGTCGGTGAAAATATTCATATTTGCAGTGGTGAACATATGCTTGGTATGGCATTTCTGGAAATTGATACTGTTAATTTGATTGAAAATAAGCCATTACTGGAACGAAACGAACTTTTACGCCTTTTTGAAATGTATGCTTAAAAGGATAAAACTTTTAATAACTTTTTAAGTATGCGAAAAAATAAGTCGCAGATACTTTTTTAGGTTTATTGAAATATTGAAATCCGAAACAGCAAAATGGGCATTAAAAAGTGTAAAGCAAGAGGTAAGTTGCGCATGTTATTTGCAAGCATTTCTAAAGCTATAAATGTCAAAAAATAATAAATTGCAATCAGTTTTTGAGAATGCATACACATAACATATCTTAAATAATTCAACACTTAATAATTAGTTCTGTCATCTATTAAAAATATTTTTATAAGTGATTACAAATTAGAGATAATTTTTTTGATCTACGTGCATATACACTTGCAAATTTGTAAATTGTAATGCATGCATAAAACATTTTTCGCAATTTGATCTTATTAATTTTATTAGATGTAATTGTTCTAATTTCAAAATTATGCAGTTTTTGATGATTTTTATTTATTTTCATATTTGTTGTTTTTGCTTTTCTCAAAAAAATATTACATAAAATCATTGACAAATTTTGTCAATACATCATTTACTTCAAAAAAATAGTTTAAAAAAATATCAAAGTGGGCATTTGTTAAAACATAAGTGCTATAAATTCAGTTTATTAATATGCAAGAATTGGAAAAAAGCATAATGGAAGATGAATTCGGATATTACTATACTCACTTACCACATATACTGTATTCGATTATAAATGATCAGGTATCTATAATTATTCACTGTAATAAGTTGATCAGCGAAGCAATTAATTTAAATACAGGAGTATTAAATCGTATTTTTGTAGATAAAAACTCTCCATCATAGCTGACACAAACTTTACGAAGCTTATTAGATTTAGTCAAACAGAACGCTTTACTGTAACGTCAGTCAGCTGTATGTTACAATCAATCACAGAGTAATGAGCGAAGTCAAGAAGTAAATACTTTACGATTTGCTTTAGATGTATTTGTATTATTCAGATGACTTTGGCTTGTGAAATTTCCGATGAAATTGTTCCACGTGTCTTAAACGAATGCCTCTGTGAATATATCAGACTGATTTGTCCCTATTTAGAAGGTATGATTTGTACATAACTTTACTGACTAATTATATAGAATTTTATGCATACTATTTTATACCCTAAATTATTTATTTTTATATTTGATTATTTATGTTCAAAAAAGGAAGACCTTTTGAAATGAAAATTTGTTTTATTTTCAAAAAATTTTGTGAAGGCAATGAATAAGTACGAATGCATTTAATGTCACTTATGATATAATTAAAGTAGTTCACAATTATGATATAATTAAAGCTATTAATTACAACATTTGATAACTGTTTTCCTACTTTTTAAACTGTCTGTAAGATTGTTGTGATAGATTCTATCAATCGAATGCGAGATAAAGAATCCGATCAAGCAGAAAACATTGCAGGATGTACAAAAATAATGGTAACTATTATATAAATAAACAAATTTGGATATGCGCAAATTATCTATCAAAAATAAAAAAATTAATTTTCAATTTTTTGCATATTAGATTGCGGTGGCGAATAATTTGTATAAATGTGCTGAAACAACTGAAAAACTGAAGAGATTCATCGAAGGATTGAGAAACAAAACTTCTGCTGAAGACAAAATTGAAAATGAAAAATGTGTCTCGACAGAATCACTGTCATCAAAAAATAAACTTGGAAGCCTACAACAACACAAGCATTTAGATCGTAAGATGCAAAATATTGTTCAAAACTTGAAATCCCAAAAATTCATTTCAGATTACAAATATTTTCATCATTATTTCCACTAAAATGAAGCAATATTAAAGATGTTATTACAGTTCTTGCGTTTCATTCTCTTTTGATAAAGTATTTACTTTCTGTTCAGTAAATATTTACATTGACGATTTCAGTCATTTCTTCGTGTTTAAATTTGCTTCATCTCTGCATTATGCGTGGCTATATTATCAATTTTAACACTTTAATAACTCTAAACTGCAGAGAGTATACAAATTTTTCATGTACTGTTTATAGAAACAAAAATAAATGTCTTCCATAGTAGTGAAGTTTTTCTAAAACTTACCAACCACTAAGTCTTTAAGACAGAATAACGTGCATAAGATTTGTAATATAAAAAAAGTTAAGAATGTTACCAAGAAAGTTAAAGATGCAATTCACGATGCTGTTAATGCTCTTCGGGATATTCCAAAAGTACATGCAAATATCACATCATTAACATCTGAGGAAAATGCTTTCGAAGGAATAGAAATTGAGCTTGAAGATGAAGAACCAGCAGAAGCTGCTTGGAAAAAGATCGAAATCATGAAAGCACGTTTCAACAATATGCTCCGTACAATGTAAAAGTTTCCTCTTCATGCAATTAATCTAAATTTATTGCAATTTTATTTCTGTACTTTTTAAAAGCCAACAAGACAAATCAAAATTTAAAAAATCTAAAGGACACATGGTTTGACTAGTCCATAAAGATGTTTTATAAATTTTCAAATACAATTTTCGATTAATTTTGATACCATTTTAATAGAACTAAATAATATGATGCACTAATATTTTGGTTGTTTAAGAAGTAAAACAACTAACATGAAAATAGTAATAAAACTTAATCTGTATATAAATTAAAAAGGACACCATTGTTTATTCTCCTTGAATGCATACCTAATATTTTGAGCAATATATTGAGCAGTTTTTGCTAGTAAAAATTTGGTATGTTGTTAATTAAGAATTTATTTTTCAGAACTGATATACTTTGTAACGAAATATACAACGATTTGTGGAGTTGCTTTGATCAACTTTTAAGCAAACAGTGGTATTATCAAATTAATTATCTGAATAATATAAGTCAGCCAGATGCTTTTGAAGTGATTTATGCTAACGATAGTGATAATAGTGATATAAATGAGATTAACAATTAGGAGTATGAATAAGATCTTACAAAGTTAGTGCTGCTGATATGATGAACTCCAATTTGTATATAAATTTAAATTTAAAAAAAAAAAGAAGTCTTCAAGAATAATAATTTTTTAGGATGAAAAATTCAAATATTATTGATACAATTTGTGAAACGATACGAGATTATGAAGTTGATTACAAACATCTTACAAGAACTATACATGAAGAAGTACTTCGCTGTATAAAATTCAAAATTGTAACTGAATATTTAAACATCATTGCTAGCAGGCAAACTTTTATACATTACTTTTAATCTTTTATTAAAAAATATATTTATAGAATTTATACAATGAAATCTTTCTGCATAAAGTTAATACGACAAAAATCTTGAAAATGACTATGGAACTTGAACTATCAAGAACTGTAACTCGTTTTCAGAAAATTAACTTGTACAGAATATCGAAAACGCTGCATAATTGCAAAATGTTTACATAATGATGCTACAGCAATCAATCTTACTTTTCATTCTATCTTTGAAAAACTTAATCCAAACTGTGAGGTATTTCCTTCCATTGTTACAAACATTGCGCTGATAATGTTATTCAATCGCTAGCTGATACTAATCACTGCTATTCGGATCTCAGTATTAGAATTTATTACCTGTTGAAGTAGTAAACTAGCATTTAACGTTTATTACTAACCAATCGTTCAAGTAAAATTCACACTATTTTTTTAAAAGAAAAAAAAACTTCTAAAACTTCATATTTCTTCTTGTTTACTGCTTGTTCATCAATTATAGACAAAAAACTTAACAAACTTGCTTTGTTCAATCGCTGAATTTATTGCACTTCGAGATCGTGATATGCTCTCTTTGGAAATAGTTTCAATATTACGGAAATATCCAGAAATGACGCAGGAATTTCTTTTTGCACTTATTGATATTCGTGATGATGTTACAAGCAGTGAATCACGGTTATTATTCAGAAGTTTTGTCTCAGTGAATACTTAAAATACTGTTTTATTAAAAATATACTATTTCTAGGTTTCTAAAAAATTTTTATTTTGCCATTTCAAATTTGAATAACTGAAAAATAATCTGAGAGTCAAAAAAAGGAAGAAAAAAATGAGAAAAAACTGCAGACACTAAGTCAAATTAACCAGAAGTTCTAGCATTCCAATTTAAAAGTCTCTAACTGGATTCTTCATTACTCACAATATAGTAATGAGACAATTTACATGTCTTAATTCCAGAGCTTTAACTGAAGATTGTTTGAAAATGGTTGACAACAAAAAATGTGACCCAACTTTAACACGCTTATTCCAAGTCACCAAAGGTGAACGGAAAACGTCACAAATCATCAGGGACGTTGTGCCAAGATTACGACGTCGAGTCCGAGCATCTATTGCTGAACAGTAAAATTATGCAAAAGTACTTGCTTTACATGCTATTAAAATTGAGGAAATAAGTAAACTTCTTGACAGCTTCCAAATCTAGGATGCACAGCAAACCTTCAAATGCTCCATGACAATGCACACTCAAATCAGAAATATTAGTTATGATGCACACCACTTCCCCATTTCTGGATGTTATTCTAAACGACGACACAAAAACTTGAAATACAACTTGCTTGAATATTTCAGTATATTTTATTCCAATCACAGCTCCTGTTTTATTAGTAGTCTCCCTGAGAAGAGCATGCAATTGTAACGTATTATTGTAAAACTGCTTTAAGAAAGTAGATATAATGTATTACGCCTTGTCATACTAAAAAATACCATCTCTATTATTTCCTAATCACTTCAGTGTAAAAAGATCTTACTTGAAAGTGTCAGCAGCGAAAAGCAATTATAACATTCCATACAAGAAGAGATCAGAATAAAATAGCAATTGGATGTATCTTGAAATTAACAGCGGATGAAATGCATTCAAAAAATGAATTATTATTTAAACTATTATAAAAAACTAGCACATTCATACATGGATTGCACTGAATCTAGATAAAAAGAAGAATCACAATATTTCAGAAGAGACACTTTTAATGGCATCGAAATTTTTTCTGAATAAATAAGAATTCACGCTAACACATAAACATCAGAAAAGTGAATAGTACTCAGCGATCTCGGAACCAAAATTTACTTGAAATAACCACAATATGAGGATTTTCGAACTTTCATGTAATAAGCATGATTAATTTTATTACATCTCATTTTTTCAATGATCTCTTCGCCATTTTTACTACATCAGCAAGTTGGGGCTGTGCAGCTGATTCAAGCTTTTCTGTAAATGGCATTGGAACATCAGTACCAGTGACTCGATATACTGGACCATCCAGTGCATCATAAGCATCCGATTCGTTCAACTTAATTCCAAATAATGATTACAATTATATACACTAAACATAAAATCAAAATTTTTCAAGCAAAAACAAATCTTGCACAACACGAAAGTACAAACCTGCATACATATTTCGGAACCAACACAGCAAAACGGCCAGCCGTTATCGACGGTCACAATGTGGTGAGTTTTAATTACTGAATTTTTAATCGTTTCAAAATCGAACGGACGAAGAGAACGTAGATTAATCACCTGCATGAGATAAATATAAATAAATAATAAGCGAAAAAGGTCATAGAATGAAATACAAGTCGAAAAAAACTGGGGAAAGAAAAAACAAAACACCTCGGCACTGATGCCTTCTTTTGCGAGTTCTTCTGCAGCTTTCATCGTTGGAACCATACCAAGCGAATATGAGACAAGTGTTATATCCTTACCTTCCCGCTCAATTTTCGCCTTTCCGATAGGCACTAAGAAATCATCTTTCAAAGCCTCATCCGACATTGGAAAAATCTCATTATATAATAGTTCGTTTTCCAAAACCACAACTGAAAAAAGAAAATGTACAAAATTTAATAATTGCTAAGATTCTTGTAAAACTGTATAATTTAAAGCGATGGCACTAAATTTCTGAAAACCAAAGTACTAAAAAGCAAAATATCTAAGTCCACGACTCTTATGCACATTACAAACACAAACAGATATATTACTCAAGTTTAAGGTAATTCTGAAAAACAAACTTTCTCTGATTTTGGAAGAAACACATTATCACATCGCTATTTCTGGTTTCTATAGCTATCTCTGTTTTACCTTACTTTGCTATGGAGAATTCATGCCTCTGCTATGAAAGTAACTAGCTGAAATACCAGTGCGATCAGTTCCAACAACAAAAGTAATTATATCATAGTCAAGAACGTCAGAATGGTAGTAATACAACAGAACATTCCAGCAAATAATCAGATCATTATTTAATGCATGGAAACCTGCTTCAAAGGCTACTTCCAAGAAGCAGAAAGAAGTAATGAACCATAACGACAGTACTCATCCAAACCCTAGTTGTAGTACTTCAGAAGAAAGGAAACAGGGGAAAAAATTAGACATAAGCATAAGATAAACAGAGAGGAAGAAACGACTACTCTTGAAAAAGTTGGAAAATCCAAGGTAGAAGAATGCAGTGCTGATTTGCAGTCAGGATATCAAAAGTCTGACAAAAAATGGAGGAACAACAAAAAACCCTGAAATGGAAGAGCAACAAAAAAAACCGATTCTAGGACTATCTAGAAAACAAATGGGAAGTAGATAAGATAGTAGAAGAAGTGAGAATTCCGTCTGCGCACCAGAATATATATATATATATAAGAAAAAACCATCGACTAATTAGAGACTACGCCTAACACACTATCCAAAATTCCAGTACACAGGTGACTAGACTTAAACACATTTGCTGCACTCATTCATCTATTTGGTCACGTTTGTGCTTAATCGATTCTCGAAAATGAACAAAAGTGGAGAGTAAATTTACTTAAAGAGAAAATTCTTAACAAAATATTTTTTTCTGCAACTATTGTCTCAAAAATTTAAGTTAACTATACCGGGATTATCATCACGAATAGCTGATTTCAGCAAGCCTTTGGCATCTTCAGAGGAGTATGGTGTCACAACCTGCAAAATCCAAAATCAGATCTGTGAAATGTAGTTTGTCTGCTTCACCTGAATGTAAATTAATGTAAATTTACTTTTTTTTTTAAACGATGAGCTTGCATTAAAAATGAACCTTACCTTTAGTCCAGGAACATGTGCATACCAAACAGAGTAATCTTGACTGTGTTGCGCAGCAACACCGGCAGCCGCTCCATTAGGTCCACGGAAAACAATTGGACAATGTACCTGCATATTTTTAAGGTATAAACATATTAATATTAAAAAAAGAGAATTAAATTTTAACACATCACTACGTCAAAGTCCTGCTTAATATTCGATCCCAAATTTTCTTTGCAACTGGAGAAAATGTAAAAATGCGACTAAAATTTTCACCTGCCCTGCTGACATATAATAAGTTTTAGCTGCGCTGTTTATTATCTGATCGATGGATTGCATTGCAAAGTTAAAAGTCATAAATTCACATATTGGGCGGAGACCACCAAATGCTGCACCTACTGCTAAACCGCAGAAACCTGCTTCAGTGATTGGAGTATCAATAACACGAGATTCGCCAAATTTACGCATTAATCCTTTTGATACCTTAAGCAACTGCGATTAGATATATGTGGATGATAAAGTCAAAAAGATATGACTAGAAACAGCATATAAGTTTAATTTATGCCACATCAACAGTATCAAAAAAGCTCAGTACACATTTTGATACTACATCCCTTGAAAATTATTTATAATTTGTACTATTTTAAATGTATATTACGAATGATGCACTCTTGTACATTCATACCGAGATATCAAGCACTTTTTTTCGGGGAGAAATTGGTTCTTTCATATACAAATTTTGAACGTTTAAAAGAAATTAAGCATATTTGGTATCGAAGAGAAACCTTGTAAGCTCCATCGTAATATCCTACTTCTTCCCCAAGTAAAAAAACATTTTCATCACGTGTCATTTCTTCGTCCATTGCCATTCTTATTGAATCACGCATGCTTATTGTTGATGCTGCACATTTTGGCGCAATTTGACAAATACCTCTAATAGTAACACGACCAACTACTCCAAGCAACTGATTTAAAGCCATTTCGCAGATAATGTATACTCCTTTGTAAATTCCACTACAAAAAAAACAATTACTTAGTAAAAAATAATAACAGAAATATGGCATATATGAGATAAAATATGCAGTAACTAGAACCAAAGCAAGCTTAATTTAATATCAAGTGAAAATTTGATTAATTTTCATAGTTTCAAAGTGCAAGGGAATAAATTTTGCATACAAAACAACTTGCAAGCATCAATACATTCAACGCTAATGTAGAACAAAAAAGCATTTCAAATTCGCCTAAAGTTATACAAGAAAAAGTTATTGCTTTCTGTCCACAAGAGATAACTTTCTTTAATTTTGAAAAATCACAAGAAAAACAAGCGAAAACAAACAGATAACCTGCTTTTTAAAAGCTAAATGAAGTAACGTCAAGGAAAAGGTCAATGACGTTTGTCTATAACAATACTGTAAGAAATAAATGCATACAAAGATTCAGCAGAATAATTAAATGATGAATTTTTTTCTTTCTAACAGATACAACAAAATTTAAAAAAATTTGTATTCTTTCTAAAATTACATACTGAGAGGAAGATGTTTGTGTGTAATGATGGACTGAAGTAATTGCATATGAATGAAAATTGATGTGCACGTTACGTGCTTGCATACATAGTGACAAATATACATATATTATATGTATAGAGATTATTAAAAAGGAGTAAGAACCAGTAAGAAATTTAAGCAACTACGTAACAAAATTTAATTACAGTTCTTCGCGATTAAGACGTAGTAGAAGATTTGAATACGGTTGCTTTTACAGTCGCCCACCAGCAAATACTGTCAATAATTAATCTACAGACACTCTTGTTCAGTAGACGTGAGTCTACACAATCAGCCAGTTAAATGAACGTGTTCAAAAAAGAAACATTGATACAGGGATGCCTGATCAATAACGTAAAAGAGGTTGGTCATGTAAGAGGCACATGCGCGAGTTCACGCAACCACAGCATTACGAGAAGAGTAGACATAGGAATAAAACATAAATGTATTCACTAGTCAGAGAAAGAAGCGAGCTGAACAGACAGTTCGAAAGGATGAGGGAATGATTGATGTCACAAATGACATCACCATTATTTCCCTTATCGATTGGATGGTGTGCAAGTAAAATGACACAGATGGTAACGACATCCAGAACAATGAACTTGACTTAATGATGTGAGGCGATTATTCGCGTTTACATCAGATAAGTGCTAAGTAAGTCAACCTGAAAAGTGTGGAGGAGAATTCTAAACACAAATTGTTAAAACACTAATATATATATATATATATATATATATATATATATATATATAT
>UYYF01000237.1:0-25910 GCA_900618365.1 Thelazia callipaeda
AACAAAAGTAAAGGTTATCTAGCACTGAATAAATTAATTATTCAAGTATAAAATTAAATTACCTATCAATTGTATTTTAAATTCTAATTACTTTAGATGTCAATTTCGATCTTTCAAATTTTCGAAAATTGTACTTGTATATCTGATTATATGGAATGAAGTATATAATTTTGAATATTATAAAATTGAATATATTTGCAATCGGTTTTTAACATAACTTTTTTTTTCAGTGTGATTAGTAATTGGCGATGGCATTGGAGCAGAAAAGAATTTATTCCAGCATTGTTGCAATTTGATGGTGGTTTATCTGCAAAATTTAGTAGCACGTTGTTAAAATTTGTAAATATCACAGAAAGCACAAAAGATTTTATCGTTGCCAAATGCATAACTGAGAATTCAGAAGCACCACAAAATGCCATTTCAGATTGGTAGGCTTTGTTATTATGATGTTGTCACAAAATCTATCATTTAAAACTCAATTATTATCAGTTGAATTTAGTCTTTTATTAAATCGTACAAAAATACATATTTAAAATTATAAATTAATTATTTATGCATAAAAATATATTTTCAATAATGGGCCTTAAAAATAAACAAAATAACTTTTGATTGAATTTAATAAGTAATCGTTATCAGAACTTATCAGGATAATTGCTAACTTAATTAGATGGTAGCAATGAAAAATCATTTTTTAAAACCATAATTATTAATGTGGAAGAAATTTTTGACAATTTGAACTGTCTTAAATAGGCGCTTATAAGAGTCAGAAACTTTAAGTTTTATTTGTTAGCTTTTTAGCTTTAAAATTTTTTCTTAATTTTATTAAAATAGCACTTAATATTATGCTTGTTACTGTTCTTTTTGAAGTGAGAAATTGAATAATAATTTTTAAAAAGTCTCAGGAGTCTGAGGACGATAGAACAGCAAACAATTGAAGTTCAAAGGTCAATAATATTTTTTCATCGTATTGCTGAATGGATCTCTGCTATGTTCCCTCCAAGTAAATATATTCTACGAGTTTACATAATTCCGTACTATGCTTATTACTTCATGCAATAAAATAAATACGATTAGTTTACATAATTCCGGTCAGAAGTCAACTATGTAATTGTTCAACTCAGTTTGAATATGCATGTACACTTTTATTTATTTATTGTGATTAAAAAGAATAAAAAATATTTTATTTGCATAATGCGTTAAGTAACTCGCAACTGAAAGTTACTGTTAGCTATAATTATTTAAGAACAAGTTATTTTGAATCTTGACAAATGTTATTGCATTCTTGTAGTATAATAATGTTAAGGCTATAGAAAGAAAATAAAATACTTTTTTGGTTGACAATTACTTATTTTTTATCATTCATATTTATTATCAAAGAAAAATTACGTGAGTAATATTTGCGAATAGAAATATGAAAAAAAGCAAAATTCACTTTAGTCTATTTTTATAAAATTGTTTACATTCACAAATTGAATTCATTTTATGAATAATAAATTGCATTAACTGAACGACAAACACTAAATACATACATGAAGAACTTGGCTAATAAGTTTTTGGATTCAATGGATTTTGAATTTATGGTACTAAATTTGAGAATAAAGTAAAAAATGACTTCAAATCTTTATCACTTTATTTCATAAAAATATTATTTTACAAAAATACAAAAGTCATATTTAGCTTTTTGTGTTGATCTTTCCTATTTGAATTAGACTGTAATAACGAGATTTATTCAATAATGTATGCTTTGATTTGGCTTAAATAATAACAGAACATTTTCAAAATAGTAATAAAAGTATAAGTATATTTTTTTGAACTGTATTTGGAAAGAAAACATAAACTGATTCCATTTAACTCAGTAAAAATAAATTTTTGTAGTGGTCAGAAAAATTTCTAATTTGCATATTGGTCACTATCAGCAGATTTTGCTTGATCATATTGAAATGGCAGATGCAAATTCTACAATATGAAAACAAAAATGCAAGTGTAAATGGATCACATTTTTAAAGTATATCTGCTCCAAGTGGTTGGTTTGGTATTCTAATCAAAAGTTTGTGAAATTTTAAGTGAAAAAAGAATTTGTTATTAATTATTAAAGGATAAAACTTTTTTATTGATATGAAATTCATTCTAAAAAAAATTTAAATTACTGTTCAAAGTATTGAGAACTAACGTTTACATATTGAGAAAATTAATTATTGTAGTAAAGTGTGAATTAAATAGTATTCCAAGTGAGATCAAATAAATTGAAGCAGAAAGTTAGTTCTAAATCAGATCAAGCATAATACGTATTTTGGTATCTTAGATATTTAAGGTTCGTGATGAGTCCCTCAGAACGACAACGTGACCTACAACCTCATACCTGTCACTTAGCTCCAGCAGATAGCTTTCCAACTTTTAACGATTATATCAGACGTTTTTTTGATAATTTGTATCGCAGCTTTGACCAACGGCAATGGTGGACAGATTCGGCTAGTCCAGCAGGAATTTCATCTACTTATGACTGCAATTTTGGCAGTGCAATTGGACAAGTTTGATTAGTTTATTTTACTTTACTTTAATTTAGAAACAGGAATTTATTCCAAGTATTCAAGTTTGAACTCCTTATTCATTGACATAATTCAGCAAAAGTTCTGAGAAAATGAAAATACGAATATTAGAAGAATTATGATGATTTAAATATCAATTTATCAAACACATAATAACTAAATCATCACAAATCATATTTTTTAAAGTAAAGCAACAAAAACACGCAAAAATTTTTAAAAAGTTAAAAAAATTTGTGCAAGTATTAATATTTCAAATAAATTAACATTCTCTTTTCGTTAGATCGTGAATAATGAAGAAAAATTTTCTGTGGAAGTGGATGTTTCTCATTTTCACCCAGAAGATTTGAAAGTGAGTTTACGCCATCAGGAACTGATCATCGAAGGTCATCAGAATCAACGACGTGATCCACACGGATCTATTGAAAGACATTTTGTTCGCAAATACTTACTACCGCCCGATGTCGATTATGCTACTTTGACCTCGTCTTTAAAAGGTTTTTGCTTGCTAAAAATTGTTGTTTTGACGATGTATGATTTGATAAAAAGCTTTAAATATTATTAAAATATTAAAGCTTTCTGGCAGTCAGGAGTAGTGAACTAACGTTCGCATCACTTTACAAATTAAAGTTTGATTAATTTCATTCATAAATACTGTAAATTGGTTTTGAATAAATTACTGTATTATTGAATGATATATATTTATTTTTTTGCCTCTAATATGTTATTGTTCGGTAGTAAAATCTACAGTACCCTGGCATTAGAGTGCTAAATATTTGGAATTGCTTGTAGCGTAAATAGTATAGTAATTTGACACTTGACATTTTTTAAATAAATATTATTTTATGAAATAGAATTGAAATCACTTATTTACTGCGTAACAAAAATGTACGATAGTCAGTTTTTGTGCTTGCGATATAATATTCTTAAATGACTCATTAAAGGGACTTTATGTTTATCAAGTAAGGATAATAAGATTATGCTATGCGTTATTAATATTATGAAAATAATGATAATATCCTAAAAAGGACTATCGTTGTATTATTAACAAAAGTTTGATTAGCAATGTTTGTTAAACTCTAAATAATTAGAAGCTAAATGAACTGATACTGTAGATAACGGTATTTTGACTGTAAGTGCGCGGAAGCAAAATGTTCCACCGACAACTCCAACGCGAAATATTCCAATACAAAAGCAAAGAGGGCGTGATCGTCAGCGTTCGCCATCTGTGAGATTAACCGACTCTCGCGCTAGTCAGACAGGATCCAATAATTAATCCTTTACTGAATATTTTGAATGAAATGATTTCCCTTATCATAATTAGATCAAGACTGATTTGACTACTACTCCAATACTGTACTAAATTCTTTGTAAACAAATTTATGTGTAAACTTTACAATTCAAATTGTACTAATTAATAAAATTACTTATCAAATTTCTTGGAGTAATTGATGAAGTCTCGGGAATTCGAGTTAAAATAAAATCAGCTTGCTAACTTATGAACTTCTAAATAACTGAATTTGAAAGAATCCGTGCGTGAGTTATTCACCTCTGAAGTAAAAATTATACTAGTTAAAGGTTAATTAAGCGCCAAATTAGCCGATAAAGTGAAAATGTTAAATTAATTTAATAAAAATATGCAATTTTTTGTTAATCACACAATTCATTCGCTGTATTTTAAGCAAAGTTTTTTAATCAAAAAGTAATTTAAATTAAATTAATTAGTTGCCATCTCAATTTTAAAACCGAATAAAACTAATCTAATTAGGCCTATCGCAAAGAGATTCATTCATTCATGTATGCGATTGATGAGTTTATTTCAGCTATTTTTAAAATTAAATACTTGTTGACCTGAAATATATTTTATAAACTTTCAAATTTTACTAATAAATCGATAAATGAATAGAATAGAATTATGAATAGAGTTTGGTTTCTTAATAAAATTTGATAAATTTCTTTCTGTAATCTAATTGCAATAATTTGACATGGTAACTTATGTGTTATTTTTTGTCTTTCATTTGGATTTTTGTGATGGCAATCATCAGTTTCTAGTCTTAATTAATTTAATTAACTTTACTTGACCCCTTGGCTTATAATTAGTTTAAATTCGAAAAAAAACATCAAAAATGCTTAATTTTGTTTGTTTTTGAACATTTTTAATAATAATTTATATCATAGAAAAAATTTAAAGGAAAAATCTGGCAAAAAAGTTATAGCACATTCTGTAATAATTTGAAAAAATAATAATTAAGTGCATTAGTATTTTTATTTTTTATCACTATGACATCATTTATTACATTAATCTCATGTAAAATGCACTCGTCGGATTTAATTTTTGTGCTCATTTTTGCTTGTGTTTTAGTTAATTAAATGTGAAAAAATGCATATGCTAATTAATTTGGCTGAAACCTGCAAGACTTTTCGTAAATCGGAAGTTGTCATTTTTTTGAATCAATTTTTGCTTCAATATTATACGAATTAATTTCGAATATTAATTATTCGAGTTCGTTTTGATTGTAACTAAAAGCCTTACTTTAATTCAAATAATCTTTTTTTTTAAATTAAAAATCCAGCAATTATACTAAAAGTATAAGTGCTAGCACTGACTTTAAGTTATTATTATTATTAGTATGTAAGTAAGTAACTATTTAAAAATTAATCGATGTAAAAAATTTATTAGTGTAATAAGTTATTGCATTCAATACTTCAAAGTAATAAATAATAACTAAATCGATTTTGCAGTTTTTTTTTTAATTTCCAATTTTTTTTCTTACTTTTAACTCTTAATTAACTCAGAGAAAGTTGAAGTTAATGAGTTCGTTCTTACAAAAAAATTTTACAATTTTTGAAAAAGTGTAATAAAATTGTAAAAGATAACTTTCAAAGTTTTTTGCATACTTCATGCATATCCCATTCGCAGAAATAGCTGCGATTCGCAAAAACAACTGCGATTAGCATAAATTTTATCTATTTAAATAATTCTTTTTAGACTCTGTCTTTTTTAATTTAAGCAATAATTTTAATCGAATATTAAATTTTATAACCTTTTTTTTAAAAAAAGTTTTTATTTAAACCTAAGCAGTATTGATTCACAACGGTACGAAAATCTAAAATTTACGAGTAAAATTGTAATTCATTATAAAACACATATATATCAAAGAAAAAGGTATAAAATTTTGTATATTTTTATCAAACAAAAACTTGAAAGCAAAGCTACAAATTCAAATTGCTAAAGAAGCAAATTTTATGCAAAAATATTCAAATGAAATTATGAATTTTTAATAAATTACAATATAATTCTTAAAAATTCACTTTTTTCTTCTTTTTTTTTTTGATTTATCTAAAAAGTTTGAATTAAAGACTTATATGTAAATTAAATATTTGAATATTATTGACAGCACCAAACATAACTTTACTATACTTATAAGAATAAATGTTTTACAAGTCAATACGAAAAGTTATTGCCAGATTTGTGCAGAAAATATTATGTTAGTCTCTCAAAAAAGGTTTTTCATCAGTTATTCAGCCTTATTTGTTTATTCAAAAAAAAAAATTAAGTAAGCGGAAAACTTTTCGGCCAAGATTGTAAAGTTTTTGTCATTATCAATGCATGAAAATAAACAATTTGTTAAAAATATCTGCAAGTTTTTTTAAGCAAAATTTGCATATTCATAAAAATGTTACTTCATTTGCTACAGTAATTGATAATTTTAAGCTTATTCATTTCAGGAAATTCTTAAGAATTAATATTATCATTGCTAAATGTCAGATAATTTCTAATCAAAGCTAAATCCATATTTTATAAGCAATTTACTAGTTGAGACTAAGATTAGTCTTACTTTCGATATTTTGTATTGACGCTTAAGTGTGTTAGCTTTATTAAAAAGTTAAATTATACACACTTCAAATTTCTGTTTTTTTGTCTATTTATTCTAGAATTTATAAATGAAATAAATACATGCTTGGAAAGTTCCTTAAAATTCTGAAAACAAAACTGAACTGAGGGACAAAGGAAAGTTATTCACAAAGCATCAAAGCCTTAAAAAGTGTTGAAGTTGTGAAAAATAGCTCAAAAATTTCATTGCTCGCTTTTCTCATGCTTGAAAATGACAATTTTTAGTCGAAAAATTCATTCTACAAATAAACATAAACGTAATTACGTCATTTTGAATTATCACGTAAATACGTTTGTAACGTATAATATGTCATCAATACGTTTGCGTCACATTTTTAAATTTACTATGAATAATAATTTCATGTCTATTTCAATGCTATTTATGCATAATTGCTTTTGATTTATTTTTAATTTAATTTTTTTAATTAACAATTTGCGCTTTCTCCAAATTAATTTTCCGTTTTATAACTGAAAGTAATTTTCAGTCATTCTAATTTTCGTTTTTAGAATTACCCTAAAGAAATTTTTTCCATAATTGAATTTTGTTTGTTTTTATTCTTAAATTTGACTAATTTTAGCACAAATTTAATTACTTACAAACGTTTTTTAATTTGTTATTTCGTTTGTCATCGCTGAAAAGGTTGCATTTTTTTTACTATTGCGTGAATATTTGCTATAAATTCAAATGACCATTTTCTATAAGCATTTGATATTTTTTAATTATTCATACGTGGAACGCAAGCTTACATAAAATATTATTTATTAATGAATAAAAATAATTCATTTTTTATAATTTTTGATAATGGCTAAGCATTTTTCTCAGACTAAGCCTAAAAGTATTTCTAGCAAACTCTTAAAGTAAGAAATACTTGTGAAAAAATATTAGTATCGAGTATATGAGGATTATGCATTTTCGCTCAGACAAAAAGTTTCAGGTGAATTATTAATTTATATTCTCAGTAGCTTGAAATTAAGGACACTAACTGCTGTTGTTAATCCTCTCAAGAGAAGTATTGTCGAGAGAGGTCTAATTTTGGCATAATCCTTTCCTTGTCATAAAGTGGAATAAAATTAATATGCAAATTAGGTTGTACATCTCAGAAGTAAAAAGAATTTCATACAGAGATTGCAAATATGAATAATTAAGATAAATATTTATTATTCTCAAGAATAACCTCCTAAGGGTTAATCAACGCTTCTAAGTATATATATGTATATATCTGTATATGAATACATACCATCACAGCATGGTAGTAGCTAACATTAAACTTTTAGTAAGACTTAACTGAAATAAAATTATTGAATTGAACAGGATTGCAGGATGAAAATAGCAAGTGTAATTTTGAATGGAAGCAAAGAAGCCTAAATTAGTCTGAATTATTTTAGTCTATAGAGTAATACTAAAATAACTACTAATTAATGACATATGCCTTTATCTTAATTATACTAATATTGTGACTTGATATGTAACAATACATTCACTTTTAGCATTTAATAAATTAATATGAAATAAACCTAACTTACTAATTGCTGTGCTTATCAGTGAGAAACAGTATGCAATAATTCAGTAAATATTAGTAACAGAATTAAAATTTAGTATAGCAAAATAAAACCTAAAGCATTTTGTTGTTATTGAGTAATGCACAATACTTTATTAAGTTTTTAGCATCAATATACAGTATTTTATTGAATTACAATAGCTTTAGTCAACACTTTTTAAGTTTTTCACTGGCAAAAAAATCTGTAATATGTACTAGGTGATAAATTTGTAGCCCTATTGCATACTGTTTCTACAGATCAGATAGTAGAAAACTAAGTTACTGCGCATTAATATACTGAAAATAACCTTATAAATTATTTACTGGGGCAAATCTGCTACAGTAATCTTCAGTACTACTATGTAGTGATATATTAGAAGCAATCTTCTCAGCATCGGTATTAGCATACAATAGAAATAATGTAGTTTATTTTAAAGTAGAATATTTTACACAACTTAAGTTATTTAATTGCAAAGATATTGTTGTAATATGGCAGAAATCTATAAAACCTGCAATTTACTTCAAGATTTGATGTCTCTATCAATGATAAAGCTCTCTGTAAAGTAAGAAATTGATTTTAAAAAATTAAAATTTTATCTCAATTAGTCTTTTTCACGGAATATTTCCGTCAGTGTAAAATTGTAGTGAAATTTTTGAGTTTTTTTTTATTTGAAAAAATTCATGAGAGGTGTGGTTGCTAGGTAACAAGTTTTAGTGTAATGAATACGTAAAGAAGAGGTTTTGGCAATAATTACAGGCAAGAGGTTAATGATAATAATTACAGGTAATCCTTTACACTTGTGCATGCTTCTTGCTACGTGATTACTCGTTTACAAATATACGCCATATGATATCAGTTGATTCATCCACGTTGAATGGTCAACAACGACGCCGTAGCTTTTCTTTGGTACGCATACCCTAAACTATATCAAAATGCTATTACTGTGTAAAAATATCAAATTTTTTTCAATCAAACTGAATAATTCAAAAGTAAACTCTTAGTTATTCAATATTCGATGATAATTTTTAAACTTTCATTTCAGAAACGTTTACTTTTCCTTACGTTAATTACTTTTCGTAATATCAGTTTACTCTATGCAACGTTTTTATGTCCAAAAAGGTTTCATATTCAAATTGAAACAAAAATTAAACCTTTTCGATAATTTGCAATATCAAAATGCGTATAAAAGATATATTTGCGTATTAGTTTTCATATATATTTCTTTTTCTAACATTAACTTTTTATCCTAAAATTAACGTTAATTAATATATTTTGCACAAATTTCACAGTAAATATGTAAATTTATTTTAATTTTTCAAATTATTATTTTATGATTTCGGAAAAATATAAGCCTGCGAAAGAAAAATATTAGAAGTAAAGTAATTGCAGCACTAAGACAATTTCACTTAATAAAGCTTATTTTATTGAAAGTTCTGTATAGATAGAACAACGACAAAGGAAGGCTATGAGATTTGCTTAAAGTATTTTGCTTTTTGAGCAATTAATTAAATTCCAAAAGTGCAATGTAATTGATAATTAAATTGTAAAAATACAGAAATGAAAATAGTGGAATGAAAGACTAGAATTCGAAATTTATGATCTCATCAATTAACTAATCAACTTTTTTGTGCAAGTTTTAAAAAAAGAATTGAGTTAAGGTAGAAGCTACTGCGTCAGCTCCATCAGTTCAACATGAAGGATACCGTGCCCCAATGCATACAAGAATTCTTGAAAACACCAAATCGTTTGATTACAGTAGTGCATGTGCTCGTGATACTAATGCTTTGATCAAGGTTATTTTACTTTTTAATATAAACTTTTTATTCAATTTTATACTATTATTAAACACTTGTTTTTAGGTGAGTACTGATTTGCTGCGATTATACGGTAATCGACAAAGATTCCGAAATTTACTCACATCTAGGCAAAAACTTGGAAGCTTACCATCTGCTTACACAAAAATTGATGATGGAAATGGTAATGAAGTACCCATCTCTGAAAGTGATTCCTGGCGTAATAATGCCCCAAAAATTTCTCAAAACATTAATAATGATACGCAAGGATCATTCATTCTTTCCAATTTGTGTAAGTAATGATTATAAAAGATTCAAGTTTTTAACTACACAAAATATAATAATTTACATTATAAAAACAATGTTTACGGTATATATGGCAATAGTAACACTTTTGCGAAAAGAGTTGCAGATGAAATTAAGTGGAAACTACAGTCATCCACGACTAAGCCATCAATTTGCTCATCACTTTCACCTTCTCAATCCCTGCATAATGAACAATTGGAAAATGGCGAGCAAATGTACAACAACTCACCAAATAGGTCAATTTCAAAAAATTACTATAGGTCACAATATCTCAGATTGTAAGTTTATTTAGTAGACCGTAATTCACTCGTTTTATCTTGAAAACCAAAAATATACTGTGGTTATATCAAAATTTGATCTGAAATTTGAAACTTTCAACAAAATATAATGAAAAACAATATAGCAAATTTTCACTGACATGTAGCAATTTCGTTGATTAATTTTTGAAAATATAAATATGGAAAGCAATAAATGATTAGTCAAGTATTCTTTGATATGGTACTGTATATTGTACATAATAAAGACAGTGAGCTACCATCATTTGCCTTGACAACAAAATCTTACGGCAAAAATAAAATATTTATCACCAGCCTTATTTTATATTTCTGAAGGAACGTTTAACAAAATTATCATGTAAACTAAGTGACGTGATGCAATATATATAATACTGAATAGAAAGTTTATATTCGTACATTTTTCATATGTACTAAATATGCAAATTTAATTTTCCCAAAAGTTCACTTTGTTATATTCTATGCCAAATTAAATATACTTTATTCATAAGCAGATTTAGACTAAATATTATCTAAGCTTTTGATTAGGAATGGTTTACAAGTGGAAAATATGGCAGCAAGTTATCAAATTCGATCAAAATGTCTTAAAAAAAGCGTACAACTAAATGATCGTTGTGTGATTCTTGCTCTGATTGGAGTTTTATTCATGATTATCGATAACGAAGTTACTGCGCAGCCATCATTGCATCACTCTAAAGTATGATTCTGTCTTCTAAACATTATTATTGCCAAAATTTGAGTTTACAATCAAAAATGATTGCTCGAAACTTTTGAATGTTATCGAAGAAGTATATAAAGATTAAATGGCTTATTTTGTCTTATTAATATTAAATTTTTTTAATTAGCAATTTTCAGAATTCATTTTTTAATTTATTTTACACATATTGGGCATTATTTAGCTTAATGAAAAAACGATTGGATGCAATTAAATTTTGCAAGAAAAAGAAATATATTAATAAATTTCAATAATTTTAATTTTGACCAAATATTCTTGAAATATTTATAGTTAATTATTATTTATTTGCCGTAGAATATTTAGAGAAAATTTAAGCTCTTCGAATGAATTAATCCCTTAGCCTTCAAGAGAACTTTTGATAGGACTGCACCGTATCACTGGTTTTACGGTCAATTGTCGCCTGTTCAACGCTTATTCTCCTCACGCAAATCTTCCTCTACCATATCAATGAAATAAAAGTTAGAATAAGGATTTAGAAACTTTTTCTAGTCAAAATACCATCAAGTAAACAGTAACCTCTAACCTTTATCATTTCAAAATATTCAATATCTTAAAAAGCAAAATAAAGTTATCCAGAATAATCACTAATTTGGCGATAATTTTGCATAATTTCTTATATCAACAAGTTAGTAAATTTTTCTTTTTAAGCTGGAAATGTTCGATTGTGGATCGGATGACTGGAGAGTTGTTGTATCATTCGAAAATATTGCTCAAGTTATTTTTGAAATTATTGCTTGTGCTATTTGTCCATTTCCTGGTATGTTTGAAAACTTTATTACAAATTTTTATGCAATCAAAGTTATAAAAAAATAATAATTGAAAATATACTAACATTTAAAATTTTCAAAATATTAGTTAAAACAGATTACAAAGGTCACGTCACTTGATAATTATATCTGACTTATATCATTTGTTTGTTAAGAAGTATTAAAGTATTTTGCACCAGTAATTTGTTAAATTTTTGTCTTATGGATCAATTGATTTATATACTGACCAATTTATTTATCTATTGATCTATAAGGTACGGGATATATAAATTGGACATTTATGAAAACAGATCAAATCCATCAGTATATTACGACCAAGCAAGTACCCGTTGATATTATTTTATCTCTGTTGATGCTTATCAGAGTTTATCTAATTGCTCGTTTTATGGTTCTTCATAGCAAACAATTTCAGGTAAGCAATTTATTTATTTCAAAAAAATATATTTAGAAATTAAAACAATAAATTAAATCATTTTATGCACCAAATTTCAATTATTAAAATTTGATAAGGTAAGTGCAAATTTTATTTTGATGCTAAATTTAGCTTCTAAAATATAGCAATGAATTTTACGTGTTATTTTTATCAAAATTATTCACATACAAGAACGAATTTGCAATTCATCATCTGTTCAGAATAAAAAATTGATTCAGAATTACTTTATTTGCAGGATGCTTCAACTCGAACTTTAGCAGCACTGAATCAAATTCAAGTCAATTTTTCATTTGTGATGAAGACCATACTAGATCAACATCCCGTTGCTTTCCTTACTACTTTTACTATTGTCTTCTGGATTATTAGTGCGTGGACATTTGCTCAATGTGAACGGTTAATTTGTTATCATTTTTTTAAACAAACACAATTGATATCAATTTTATTTTTAACAGTTTTCATATCATCAAAGTTTGCAACAATCGCCATAAAATTTAAAAATCAATCGATAAATAGCACAAGTAGTTTTTAAATATTTAAATTCTCTGTCTTGAATTTTACAAAAAAAAGAAATATAAATTAGTAAAATTTTCATTTTAGTCAAATGCTCACAGAAAAATATTTAAAACAAGTTTAAGTATTTTTTAGTTTAATATTTCTGCAAAATCATTACAAGGTAACAAATATTTTGTCCTAACTTTAAGATGAATAACTAAATAAGTTTTGTAAAAGTCATTTATTTCTTCAGATATGGTCAAGAAGAATCGATCTTATTACTGTACTCAAATGCGCTTTGGTTTATTGGTTAGCTAATCAGTTGAAATTTTACGCTGATCAGGAATAAACTGATCAGTTGAATAATTTTTATCTCTTTTCTGTTTGTTTTTTGCGCAAATTGTTCATAACTGTCGGGAATATGCTTGTCTTCAGGAATAACCTTTATGTTAAATGGTTACGGTGATTTGGTACCTCATACTCATTGTGGTCGAGCTGTTGCTCTTACTGTGGGTGTGGTGGTTAGTTGGCATTTCTTTTTGTGGCTTGAAAGAATATTTACTTGCAGACTTTTGCGCTCAGCAATAAATCTCTCTAGATTCTTAATAAATTACTTTATTTAACTTATGAGTAAAATTTAAATGAAATAACATTTGCTTTCTATAATTCAAGAAATAATTTGATTTATTTGGGTAATTTTTGTGCATACGATAATAGTTTTTTCAGCAATAAAAACCAAATTTAAAAGTTTAAAACTGAAAAACAGATTTAATTTTGAATGTTTTATGACCAGAATAAGCAATTTGTAAGATTCAAATTTGAAGTAAATATTAGCAGGGTGCTGCAGTGTCATCCATAATGATTGCTGTGATTTCGCGTAAAATGCTGTTATCTGAAGCTCAACGTAATGTAAACAATTTTATGAACGATTCACGGCTCAGTAAAGAATATAAAGACGCTGCAGCACGTGTACTTCAAAATACGTGGCATATTTATAAATGTTTCTCATCATGGCATAATACTAATCGAAATACAAATAGTATTTTACGTCAACATCAAAGAAAATTTTTAAAGGCTATAAAAAAGTATGCAACAATTTCTGTAAAAAATTTGTGTCAATGATAATTTTCAGTTTTCATAAACCTTAAAATTAATTATCTTTAAATATTAGCCATTTATTAATTAGCAACAAATGTTAACCACTGCTTTTTTTTATTTCAATACAAATGAGAGGTCAGCTCAACGAACAATTTTTTATTTCATATAAGCGTTAAGCGTTATAAATTACGTGCCACGCAGATTCCGTGTACTAATTTCAACGATTTTTTTCCATGTCTGTGCATACTAAAATGCGCTCATTATATTCTGCTAAATTTTATGAACTTATAGCTTCCGTCATGTCAAACATAAAATACGCATATTCAGTGGAGAGGGATTTCAATCTGTTCGAAGCTTGAATCTCGTAAGTACTTGCGCTAAGAGTCATGTAAATAATTTGACTTATTTCATTACTAGTCAGATATATTGTAAATGTTTTTCCAAGTATTTGTAGATATTTATTATCTTAATGGAACAAGAGATCATTTTGATGTAATCAGAAGAAGATAGATTCAGAGTAATGTGACTTTGATGAAAACAAACGAACAGTGACGTCTAGCGATAGAACTGTACGAGAGATACATAGATACATTATCCTATGAATCTTCGTCATAAAAGAAGATTCTGTAAGGACATTCCCAGACAATGCTAGTCCTTAGATTTGCATATTACTTTCTAATTAAGAATGCAAAGTGATAACTGCAGGTGGCTCATGATGCGTACATTGCAATGCAACGTGTTCTTGCGACTCAAGAGGAAATGAAACTACAACTTGACCTTCTGCAAAAAGTGATCAGAACGTTCCATGAAGAAAAATACGGTATGTAAGCAGTAAGATATCAATAGTAGGATAGCTCTCACTTTGCTGTCAGTAAAAAATAATTAGTCGTTCAAAAAAATGTGCATCGATATTTAAGATTTAAAGTGTAAAATTTGCCTTCTAATACTTTGCGACAAAATATGCATAAGATTCACTTTTGAGGCGAAGCTTGCTGTTTGAAGTTTGATGAATCGTTAATTACTTATTACAAGATTGGAATTGGATAATTAATGCTGATTAAGCTGTGATCGCATTAATTTTCTGTAAACAATGAAAGTTAAAGCATTTGCAATTTTTAAGAAGAGAAATGTGGCAGAAGTGTAAAAGCGTTAAACGTGGCTATTGTGCTTCATAAATTACATTAAATGACTTTGTTAACGTTAGATTGACGTGAGGATTGTCTTAAAGATTCCGTGTGATGGATAATCGATAGATTTTATGTGCAAATATATGTATCGATTTTCGTAACACAAGTAAAAGTTAATTTGTATAGTTGGAGAATATTGCCTGCTGTGTAGGCAAATTTGGATTAAGCTATTCTTCAGATATGCATAAAACCTTTAATTTAAAGGACAATGGAAAAAACCGAAGCGATAAAAATATGAGTTATTCAATAGTGAACAGTAAAATAAGTACAAGGAATTGAAAATTTCATATTTATTATAAGTATAAATGTTGAACGTTTGCGCCAATACAATAAATTAAATATCTTAATAGTTAGATCCTTATCGTAATCTCATAAGGCAAGGCATCAATTTACTTTTAGCATGTAATAATTCGTATACGAATATTATTCTCGTTGATATTCGATAGTTTTTCCAATGATTAAACTTTATGCTTTGGCTTGTTACTCTTAAAAAATCAAAAGTCCAAAAAAAGGTCATTCTAAAGAGGTCAAGCTAGAAAATGTGCAACAAAGAAAAACTCATGCTTTCAAGAAATTGCATAATTAAAAAGTTGTTATTGAAATAGCTCGAGAGGTCATTTCAGCTTTTCAAATTTTTTTAAAAAAGACTTGAAATTTTTCACTTCATCTTCGTCTCGTTCAATTAATTACAACTTAAGTAAGTTTAAACTTTTCCGTAAAATTCAAATTTACAAAATTATTGCTGTTAATCAATCCCTCGGTAATTGGATAAACTGGAAAACAGTTTAACTTCTACTTTGAGGATGTTTAAATTGAGAATAACATTTGAAAATAATAATTTAACTACTGTAAAAAATTGCGTCTCTAATTGGTACACAGGCAGTGTTATTATAATGATATCCGTGACAGCATCCTCGTTCATCCAAATCACTCTGATCCTTCTTGTTTTCAGTATTCCATTCCATGCGGAAAGTCATAATGGACGTTGAGCATTGATGATTGAAATACCTTAATAACTACGATATACAATGTTTGACTGAGCTATGAATTTTCATTATTTTTCAAAGAATGTAGAGTACTGTAGCAATTACGATTGCTGTAATCCCATTTAATGCTGAGAATCAGAATACAAAAACTCTGCGAAATAATAAGCTTACTTCTGACACATTCGTCTTCTAGAAACTGCCAATTTCTTGTCACTGATACTCTGTTTCCACTGATTCGAAATATGCTTTTTCTCATTGAATACCACATAAACATCTGTTATTAACTTCATTTAAATTATTCAAAAATCCTAAGTGCGTCAGTTAAGCCATTAGTAGCTTACTAACTTTGTGATTGAAAAAAAAAATTAAGTGTAAAATTCAATGAGATTTCGAAAAGTGTACAAATTTCACATTCTGTTTTTCATTTTCAGGATTACAAGACATGACAATGAAAGTGCTAAAGTAAGTAAGTTCAAATTTTTCCATAAAACTCAAATTGATTTCTGATTTTTGATCGTAGTGAATAAGCTGATCAATCAATAATAATATGATTTAATTGATCAATCAGTACCTTTTTCAGTAATAAATTGTAAATTTTGAAGAAGGTCGCAAGGCATAATTAATCGAGTATAACAATCATAATGTTCCCAAACTGGGCATCTTCTAGCACCACACTCCATTACGTCTTCTTTAGAACCTCTAAAATAATTACATCTTCAAAAATACTGCTCAGTACAAAATTTATAAAAATATTTTTAGAACCAATTTAAGAGACTTTATTTACATACAGTAATCTAAGAGAAACAATAACTATTTGCACTTCAAAAGTTATCGCAAATAGCAAATATATGCATAAGTTAAAATTACCTTATAAAGACAATATTCCCTATTTGCATTCTATATTTTCAAATTATAACGCTATCATTGAAATTAAAGATTTATTTAAAGTAGACAGTACTCTTACCATATTATTTTTATTGGCGTTTTCACGTAATATAACGTTTTTATTCTGTTATGGGGAATTGAGAAAATGTTTGTCAACGAGTAGTGTACACGTCAACAACAATATTGTATATAGTGTTTTTACAGTATTGTATTTACTTTTGTAATAAAAAAAAGTTCGACTCATTGTAGCAAAAGAAAATTGTTGTCTTAATAAACATTTCATTTTTTGAAAGAATATAGACAAATTTTATTCTGTAATACTAATTTGTATTGAAAAATTACTTATTTTATGCAACACTGATCTATAATTAACGATTACTGTAAAATAGTGATATAATAATTTAGAAACCTTGGTTTTGTTAGCAAAAAAATGTGACATTGAATGTAAAACTGTAGAAAAATTTGATTTTGTGAAAGATTTAACATAAAATTAGAAAATGTAATACACAAGTAAAAATTAAGTATTTCAGTAAATTTTGATAAATCTTACGGGCACTGACGATTGCCACCATAACAAGCTCGAATCCGCCGTCGCACACCGCACCCACCACAAGAAACCGAACAAGTACTCCACTCACCCCACTCACTCCATTGTGCTGGTTCTAAATTTAAGCAGTTAATTCTATCCTTTGGTTGTTTTAATTTTTTAAAATTAATCTCCTAAAATAAAAATTTCAAATTTATATTCAATGCAAATAAACCATTTCTTGTATTAAACAATAAAACAATTGTCAAAACTACTAATGAGAAATTGTAAAATATAAAATACAAAAATTAAATAAAACCAAAAACGCCAATCACTTTTTCAACAATTTCATTCAATTTTTAGACCATTTTTTGAATAATTTTCAAAGTATTATGCAAATTGAATTAACTGAATAGTTAAGGTCACTATGAATAACCCCGTATAATTTTACCAGTTATAGAGCTTCATTATCAAGTTTCAAGTTTGGTTCCTGAATTTTAGAGACAAACAAAAAACAAATATGGAAAAAATAAAATCAAAAATTCCTTCTGATATTCTGAAAAGATTTAGTTCTTTTCATACTTAGCATAAGTTTGTTATTTCGATGTAAATTTTTTCTACAAATTCAAACTTTTAGTAGTAGTTGTCGTTGTTGTCGTTGTTGTTGTTTTTGGTGGTGGTGATTTTTTATGAATTGTCGTCTGCTAAAAGTATAAAAAATTTTGACCTGACTTTAGTACTGATAAAAATTTGACCTATATTCAAATTCTTTTTGAATCAAGCAAGTCATATCAATAAGTAACTGATCCTAATACCAATCTTAAGACAAATTCATCAATCCTTCATTCCAATGTTAAATTTGATATATATTGACATTTTCAAATTCCACAAGAAGAACTATTTAATAATAAATAATAATAAATAAAGCAAGAGTTTACTGTTGAAGTAGTACTGTATGGAGGCAATGTCACTCGCTTTGGATTATCTGAAAATGTTATCAAATCATTTAATTAAGTAATATTATTCCATTCCGTAATTCCTTCTCCATTTTTGGTTATTCTCATTGTTTATTTATGTTTTTTACAACTATCTTTGAGACAGTCCCTTGTGACTCACTGAAATAATTAAATTAAAATTTATTTTAAAAGTAAAAATTACATTTCTGATACAAGTTTTGATCTAATCTCTTAGCTATATTATTTAATTTTCAATAAAATCAACGATTACATTTTCTGAACTGTAATTTGAAGCTGTGAGTGAAATGATCATCATTATTGGCATTCGTAGCATAGATAACAACAAAAGTATCCGTCTCGCTTGTTATGGCTTCAATCGGTTTGTTACAACACAGACGTGGGCCTAAATCAAATTTTTTTAGTCAATGAAACTTGTTTAAATATTTTAAAAGTTTTAGAGTAAAGTTCAAAAATAGGTTATTTGAAAATATAGTCTAAAAATATGCTTTCAAGATATAAATGGAGGGTATATTATTAAATATGATAGTTTTGAAAGCATTTAAATTATACTTTCATGAACTAAAGTGAATTTTGCTTTTTGCGCAGCTTTTTATTTTTGTTTTGTTGTTATTATTTTTAATACTATTACTGGTATAATAATTAATTCAAATAATATTTTACTATTTTAATTTATTTAAGAATACGTCTAACTGCTTGCTAAAATAAAACCTATAACTGAAATGAATCTTGCAGTTTAATTCTAGTCTAGCTCAGACTAAGTACTAACTTGAAATAAATAGTTTTCTTACAAACATTCGAAATTAGTTTGAATTTTTTCTAATTAAAGTCAAATTTTGACAAATTTTCAATTATTAATAAAATGTGAATTGCAAACAATTACAGTACGAAAAGCAATCATTCTGTCTAATTAAATTAGATAATTAGCGATTACCAGTTGCAGACATATCAGATCTGTACTTCAACTCTAAATAACTCGAGCACGGTTCTTGACAAGGCAATTTCAGTTCCTCAACATACATCACCACTCTTGTTTGTGACTGTAATTTATGCAAATTTAGAACTTTCAAAATCAAATTAACTTATTAATTCAAAAAGTACGAAAAGAGCATATTGATTAAAGTGAAAGCGAAAATCATGAGTAGTCTGCTCAAGCGAATGATATTATTATTATTATTATTATTATTCTGATATCATTCATGAATAGAATTCTTAGAAAAATTGTGGAGAATCTGAAATTTTTTACAGTAAAATACTAAATTCTGGTATAGTTTTAAAGTGAAATAGTCAGCCACTCAATGATTAATGTAATGTGCAATTTTTATTATTTTTCAGCAAAAACTGAATTTCAAATTTTTTATTTTTGACTTGTAATATTTGAGACAAAAATATGATCAGAATTAATTATAGTTGTTTTCTACTACAGCTTCCCATTAAAAATTATGCGCTTCAAAGCTGTAATACTTTTTTTTTTGTAAAAACTTTTAGTAAAAAAAGTTTACAAAAATATTTTTCAGTGATGTACAGTGAAAAGTTATTAGCTTTGTTTATCTATTAATTTTTTGATTAATTTATTGATAATTAAGTTTAAATTTACAGTTACAGTAGCTCATTTTGGTGACTAACCTTTATTCTCCAAATGCAACGAATGTTATCACCATCGAGATTAGTGCTATTAATACTTTGATAATCAAAAGCAGCTAGTAACTCCCCACCACATTTGCTTGATGCTACAAAGTTAAGCTTTCTTCGATTTCAATTTCAATAATTCAAATTTAAATTAGTTGTTAAATATATTACTCAAAAATTTGAAATGCTAACCAAATAAGAACTCTCAACAACTTATTTTATATTAATGAAAATATGCTTGTAAAAGGTTCAGTATCAAAAATATAGTTGTATATTTTACAGTTTTTGGAGAGAATTGTGTTATTGTGAGTACTGAATGATGAATGTAAAAAAATAAGTATTCTGTGAATTATATACAGATTTTGACTAATTTTTGAATTTTTGAAAAAATAAAATTAAAAATTTACTGCTTTTTTCAACAGATGAGCAATCATCACCAGCAAAGCCAGCTGGACATTTACACTGTCTACAGTTATTTGGATTTACATATCCTCCATTGTAGCAAATTTTTTCATGTGCACAAATATCTGAACTTTAACCTTTAGTACTTCTAAAATGTTTATATTACTTGCAATTCTTTTAAAGTTGAATTTTTTAGTAAAGACAACTATTAACTATATTTTTTAGCTTATAAAGTGATTAAAAAGGACTTATCTTGGATGATTTTTGAACTTTATGCTGACAAAAGGTATGTTTTTAATTTTCCAATCTTAAGCTTATAAAGAACAAACCTGTACAGTATCTTAAATTAATTATTTTTGCATCTTTGAATGAAACTCCCATACGTTGTCCAATGGTTTGTTGATAAAGCTGTTCACGTGTTTCTATTGTTAATCTAAAATTGGCGTCAATTTTACGTTTACAATACTTTTGTTACTCGTAAACCAATTCACACTTCTTCAGTAATAGTTAGTTCAAAAATGAAGTTTACAAAACAATGCATAAAATTTTTTATTGCTTTTTATCAAGTAATAAGCATTTTTGTTTCAGATCTATGCTGGAATTTTTTTTGTATTGTAAGAATTTCAATTTTTGTGTTTTGATTTTTCATTTAAGCAATATTACGAGCTGTTTTACAAGTCTTTGAATAACAAGTTTTTATTTCATAGGTTTTTTACGCATGTTTTATAACTTATCCCTATTTTTAACATATTCCTGAACTTGGTGAGTAATTTATCGATTTAATCGATTTACTTGGAGAGTTATCTGAACTTATTTTTCAATTTTTGTCAAGCGTTAACATTTGAATATCTGTTACTTAAATACCAATTTAAACTGATACTTGTGAATATTAGTAGTAAAAGCTGTAGCACCGTAATGCATTACGGATCCGAGATCATAACTTAGACCCATATTATCACTATTTTCCTGTGATCGTTTTTCAAAGTTTCCTTCTGTACCCTATAAGTACAAATTAAAAAATAATGCAAATTAATGCTTACAGCAATTTATTAGAATACATTTTTTTATAAATTATTCCTACCGCATATATATTATCGTAATTAATTTTAATATAGTTATCACGGTCGTCACGTGACTGCTCATGCCAAAGGCCTAATGCGTGAAGTACTTCGTGTGCAATTATACCAGTCTGAAAATTACACAAAAATATAATGAAATTATTGAAATTAAAAATAATTTTGCTAAATTACTCCAAAATTTGATCGTTTGTTCGACAAAAAATTACACCACATATTATGCAAAGCTTTTTTATATTTTAAGTTAAAAACTGACATAAACAAAATCAAATTAAAGTGTAATAACTGAAAAAAAAGAATGAAAATAACAATTTTGCTTATTTTTTTATATATTATAAGATATTATTGATGACGTCATTTGGAATTTAAATTATTTTGAATTTTGTAATAAATTTTTAAGTATTCATCAAATGATATTTTACCGCTTCACATCCAAATCCAATAGAAACCAGTTGTGGACCTCCAATTCGGCCAACATTACTCCAACATCCATTACCTTGTATAAAAAGTATATAATCTTCATGTGCTGCATTTTCCTGCATAATGGTGACATTATTTTTGAAATTACATTTATATGCTTCATTCTTTATCACTATTATCAATATTTATTATTATTATTATTATTATTATTGCTATTATCATTAATATTATTAATTTTAGTAGTAGTAATGTTATTATTATTGTTAATATTGTTACTATCATTTTACATCCAAATTACTATTATTAAAATAAACAAAAAAGGTAAAAAAATATAATAAAATGAATCTACTCTTATTTTTAATGCTGTTACCATTTTTATTTAAATAAATTATTACTGACTATATTGAGAAAAAAAATAAAGCCTTCAGTTGATGTTCCAAAATTATGAATAATATGCTTTTTTTTAATATTCACAAAAATGATCATTTAAAGAAAAATTTTGAAAGATTTGATTTTGGATAAATTATTTACTTCAAAACATTTTGTAATTTACATAACCATTTTTATACCAACAAAAAATGTGAAACGAACCCGAAAACGTACGCATGTTTCCATTTCAATTTGACGTAAGGTAATACGAATCAAACGTTGCCATTTATCTGTCCAACGTATTTGTTATTAACATATCGAATTTGTAAATATTGTAAGTAGAAAAATAGCGTTTTTTTTTTTTTCAACATTTACACTTTTCATAAAAACCAGTAATTACATTATATGAATGCATTTGTTAAAAAATTAGATCTAAAAACGATTCGATAATATTGGATGTTATAAGTAAGGTCAAAGGTAAAAATTAATTTGACCATCAGGAAAGGCAAATTTATATGCAATAGGCATTTTTTTCCATTCATATTGTGTTCCTCGAATTGCCTGCCGGTCTTTTCCTGATAAAATGAGCAAAAATTAATATTCTGTTGATAATTATCGATATTACGAAGCTTTGATCAAATATTTTAATTATTTGCTTTGCAAATCCGATCACATTCTTCTAAAATTTTTCTCTAACTTTAATGCAAACCATAAGAAAGTATAATTCTTCAAGGCAAATATCAAAATTATTTGCTAAATAGCCCAAATCTAAGATTTATTTTATTTATTATTTTTATATATTCCAATTTAATAATAGTAAAAAACTAAAAAATAAGAAATTAAACACATTTGATTGAATTATATTCAATTTGGCTTTTAAAGTGAGACCATTTCCGATTATATTAATCATTTATTTAGTTATTAAATTTAAATTACCAAAAAACTTTCGAAATTATTACTAGTAGAAATTTGAAAAATTTTGTGAGTAGAAAGGAAATGTCAGATTTTAGTGTACAAAAGAGTTGTGTACAAAAGTATTCAATACAAAACATATTTGTATTTGTAAAAAAATAAAGTTCATTCACAGTAATAAAAAAATTCATTTTAAAAATGCAATTTATTTCCAAAAAATCTTTTTATTAAATAAAAGTAACATTTTACATTTCTCTGTTATTCTTAGAAATTAAATACAAACGTACTGTTTTTGTTTGATCGGAGCAGAGATTTGACTTGAGGAAGTGTTAACAAGATATCATTTTCAAAGAGATGACCTACGACCCCTTCTCTTCGATTAATACTTGCTTCAGTACCATCATTAGTCGGAATATTTTTCAATGCATTACTCACTATTTTCGAATTCTGTAGCAAAAGTTGAAATCATTGTTTTTATTGTAAATTTTAAAATTGCTATGCCTTTAGTCATCCTTACTTTACTGATAAGTTCTAGCTTGTTGCTGTTTTAGGTATTTTTTATAATTTTGTTACTATAATAATTCCCAAAAACGAGGCCAAAATACTGTAGTTTAAGATAAAGTTATAATTTAGAATAGTAATCATCAAAAAACTCACAAGATTAACCTAAATTGCTTAAAAATCATACTTGCAGGGCATAACCTATCATTATTTTTTAAAGTTAACAGAATTTTTTTTAAACGAATTCTTATAGGAGATCAAATTTTCTACATTTTATGTAATTTTTCTTTTTATTTTGGTAATTTTGTTCTTTCTACAATAATATTTCTAATTTGGCTTGTAGTAAAGTAATGGCAATGTCGTTTAATTATATTTTTAATTTAACTTAGTAAAAAAGAGTTAATATCAATTAAATTTATTCAAATATTCAATAATATTTTCTTAGTAAATAATAAAAAATAATTTTAATAATAAATGTCTTTACATAATCATGGAAGGTACGATATTTTTGTGCCGTAGTTTCATAGTATTTATTCAGAAGTGCGCGGACTTCAGCATAATCATTCGAAGTTACATCATTTTGGATACTTGCCTAAATAAGAGATGTAATTTTAATTGCTAATTTAATTAAGCAAAAAATATAAGATCAGTTTTGAGCTTAGTCTATTTTCTTTTGGTCTTATTTATAATTTTATCAAATGAATAGCAAAATAATAATGTTCAAATTTAAAATTTTGGAGTTAATTTAATTTGTAGCTTTTCCTTTTCATTTTTTTGACTAAACTATACTAAAAAATAAGCAAACAGATGTATATAATTAAATAAATTAAGCAAAACTTACACTTGGATAGTACAAAGAAGCAAATATAACAAGCAGAAATATTTGCATCTCGAAAATCAAAAAAATGTGTCAATAATGGTTGAAAAAACTGTGCAAGTAATTTAAAAATTAAATTATCACTTTTAATATGACCGTTATAACATTACTCGGAATGGACTTCAATTCGTTTATACTTACTTTAATGACCTTTCTCAACCTTGACCTTGTTGCCATTTACAAATTCAAACATATCAACTCAACTGTATTAATAGTAAAAAATTTTAATGTCACTTAAAATAGAGTTGTTTAAAAACTTAAAAATTCAAATTTTTTTGTTATTACTAATTTTTTCGCATTAATAATTGCTGAGATAATACATTAGATTTGTGCAGAGTTAAACATCTTTGATCAATCTTATCACTGATAAGATATGAAAGGGTATTAAATTGTCTAAATATTTGCTAGCAACACAGAATGTTTTTATTCACTGTAATTCGATTTGTCATGAAGAAAATATTTAATTCCGTCAAATTGACTTTTTGACAGTTTTACTTTGACCTTGTCAGTATGGTCAATCACATTATTATCACTCACATGCAATCACAATTGTTTTTACATTTCAACTATTATTGAAATTTAAATCAATCATTTAGCGTCAGTTCATTTTTTTAAAATAAAAGTTATGCGCCAATTTGAAAATTTATCACGTCTAAATTCAATTAGTACTGACTGATTAATACAAGCAGGGGAAAAAATGTTCCTATAAAAAACATTTTTGAGTAATAAATAATCAGACATATCCATACGTGCAATGATATGTACACGCTATCTACACGTCATGTTATTTTTGAATTTAGGTGTAATTTTATTATGTTAAACGAAAACTGACCGTTGCACAAGTCTCCTTGAAACATATGTTCCAAAAATTATCACTCACTAATTTCAGTCTATCCAAAGTCTCAAGGAATATTATTACCACATGTTATTTGATAACTGTAAAAATTTTTGTTTTTGTTGCATTCTCCGAAATTTCCTTACAACATAAATTGAAAATTTGCAGATTACTGTATGTGAATTCCACGCAAACAAAACTTAATAAACAAAGTATGAGATGAAATCCGTGTAATAAAACATACAAAAATGATTATGTGATTACAAAATTGCTTAAATTAATGAAAAAATTATTTATTAAGCGACAAAAGTAAATATAAGCAAATAATATAATAATCATTAACATTAATCATGCACAAAAGTTATAAACAAACAAGTTTATCTGCGCAAGAAATAATTTATTAGCTTTGAGGATTAAATATTTTACTGTTTTTTTT
>UYYF01000238.1:0-25785 GCA_900618365.1 Thelazia callipaeda
ATATATATATACATATATATATATATATAAATGTATATAGATAGTTGCATACACCAGTTATACATGGGTACATGTTAATATAAAAAGTCCACTACAAAATCATAAAACATTTTGATCACAAACGGAAATAACCAAAGATTCAATCACGTTCATTTTCAAGGCTTCCATCGTATTCCTACAAATACTGCATTTAGTAAACATAAATAAATTGGTTGCTCATTCATATTACTTCTCTAAAATAGGATCACGATGAATCCATCGGAACGGAACAAAGCTTAAAAGCAGGTCACTTTTCTGGAATCTACAAACTCAGATCGCCGTCTTGGAATCTATAAACTAAGATCACCATATTAATTTATAGCCTTCTGACGCCCTCACCAAATAACGCTCTGTGAACTTTTTATTAAAGTTATTCAAATGTAACTATTTCTACATCTGCTTTTTATCCCGAATACTTCTTTTGCTTAGTCACCCCTTCATGACATAGATGTGCCAACTGGAGCTGCTTTGCAAAACCAATTATTGAGCTGGAAGGATTCTGCATGACATATTTACACACCTTTTGGTTCACAACACTGAGAACGAACAGGTCAACGTTCTCCAATATTATTTTCCGCGTCCGCTTTTTTAAGTCTAACTCGAGCCCCTCGGCCTCTTGCCTAACACCTAGATAAATCTTAGACTTGTGTAGTGCATTTTTTTTTTGAAGATGTCATGTGACTTGATACACTTTGTTGACCCCTCCAAGAATCTCTTCTAACAGAATGAATGACTGACACTACTTGTGACTGCAGAATTCGCTTACTCTTTAGTTATTGTGAAGTAATTTTGAACAACACACTAGCCATTTCCTTCTCGGTATCCTTCTGAATCGGTCACAAGCCACTTCCAATATTTTGCTTGCTTACTTGTCTTATGGAACTTTGATTGCACGAATGATACTTCGATGTGAGCACCCAGTACTCCGCCAGTCAGCGTATCTGACGTAAAACCCCGTATACTAGTACAAAGCTTTCTTACATTCTTGAAACGGAGCTTTTTACGGAGAAGTCTACATTTGAAAATCATCGATTTCTTTCTGTCTAAAACAAATAAGGTTGAAAAAAGCTTCGTAAGAATGCAAAATATTCGAACTATTTTCCATTATCAATTTCAAATGCCGTTCATCTGCCACTTTCTTTCACGCTTTTTGCACGCTGACTGCATATCAACGCAGTAGAACTTTCTACTGTGAGCTCTTCCAATTTTTTCACAACTTCTTTCCATCCGTTCAAACCATTCGTGACCACTGCGCCCACCTTCTGCCTGTTTCATTTCTATCTTTTCAAATCGTTCCTCATCCACTGCTTCCTCCTCCTCATCTCTCTTCCATGCTTGCTTTGCTTTCTTCCCTTTTTTACCTCTATGGTCACTAGTTACCACAGATGGTTTTACAGATTCATAAAGAATTGCAACTACGAATTTGTATTTTATTTCATATCTTGGTATGTTCAGCCACTTTTTTCAGATTAGTATTCTAATTATAATCATGAATATAAAATTTATTAAATTTTTTTCGTGTCTTTAATCTCTAATAAAAGTCTTTTTTCTCAAAATTAATAAATATGCGTATAATATTTAATTTTTTTTTTCCAAAACAAAAAAGAAAATTGTTAATTTCTATGGATGCACGTGAAAATCAAGTCTTAAAATTTGATTATTTCCTATGTAATCAATGAAACATTTGAGCTAATTGTGAGGAAGATTGACCGAAAATTTCAAAACCATAAAATTATGTGAGATCATGTTGTCATGTGATCGTAATTTAATTCGCAATCGATCATTATCATCAGGGCGGAGATAAAGGCAGTAAAGAATTGTTGGTAGTAAATACATTTGCGCCCTTCACAATCGTGCAAATGACCGTGGTAAGGTCATGAACTTTCGGAATGCAGCAATATTAATTAATTATACTCTAACGTCCTTTTCTCTAACACAAAAAAAAATCCCTCCCTCCCCACCGTACTTAAGAAGGATAAGCCAAAAGTTTGACCCAAAGGTTAACTTTAACCTTAATTACCCTTATCAACTCAATACAAGTAACCAATCAAATACAAAGAAATGTAGATTTGTCAATTACATAACAATACTGTATGAACACGGGCCAAATCTTATCTTCCAAACTTGTAAATAATCTTATAAATGTAACATGATTCTGAAACCATACAAATGACGATTACACGTGTACGTTGACTTCATTTCAACCATTATTCTGAGCAAATAATGAACCATTGTAAACTTATATTTACAGTTATTTCAATGCAACAAAAAGAAGCTACAATTCGAATGCATTGGAAAAAAGATCTAATATTGGTAGCATATCCATAAATCTGACATTCATAAAACAAAAATACAACTTCAATACTATCCAATGCTTCTTCAAAACAATAAAGCAAATATTAATTATTATCCACAGTGAGCATTAAATAAAATAATCATAACAAGAAGAAAAAATACAAATTTGCATAATAATTAGTACTAAATAGTATAAATAGAATACTAATTTAATTAAGTAGATGTATACAAGCAGCAAATTATACTGATAAAAATTGATGAAGTGTGCAAATTTTTCGAACTGATTCTTAAGCAGTGTCCATTTAAGCAGGCTGGTCCGACAAACATAGTTGGACCAGTCTTTCACTTGTTTGATAAATTATGCCGGTATAATGAAGGGACATTTGCGTGCAGCCTATTTCAATACTAAGCGGCAGTCATTCTTATTCGCCTCCTCTCTTTCGATCTTACTCATTTGATCTGCCACCTTTTTCTTACTTATCTATTTGAATATTCAAATGATCCCTGTAAGAATCTCCCTCCAAAATTTGCCTCAAATAGTCAACAATTTATGTTTATGTATAGTACACACATATATATTTGTGTGTCTATGCCCTAAAGATTAAAAATTTTCATCATTGAAAGTGTGTAACATTTGAAAAAAATGCGGATTGCAGTTGTGACGCAAAAAAATTGGCGGGATATATGAATGAACAAAAATCAATAACAGTAAGTATGAATATACTTTGTAGCTCCAAAAGATTTGTTACACTAAAATGTAATCAGAATCTGTTAGTCTTTCAAGATATACACTCTTATAAGATATATTAAAGTCAAGATGAATTCATAAGCTTTGAAATAAGTCAAGACGGATTCATAAGCTTTGAAATAAGTCAAGATGGACTCATAAGCTTTGAAATAAGTCAAGATGGATTCATAATCTCTCGTTAAAATTAAGCAGATATATATCTCGCAACAATTTGCACTTAATTTATCCATTTGTAATTGATGATAATTGCATAATCTGTGAGATCTGACTTCGTTTGTCCTAAAGTGTACTGAAATCTTTTTCATTCTGAGTAATCAATAAAGGTCATCTGATTTTCAGTTAAGTAAATAGTGCAAATGAGATCAAAGTAAAATGCATTTTGATCAAACATGCTAGCCATACTAATTAATTAATTAATTAATTAAACTTATATAAGTAAACCAAGAAGCAAATTTAACTAATTAACTAATAGACGAATTTGAAGTAGTGAATACTTCAATGCGTATTTCCGCAATTCAACTTCTCATCAACTGCAACAGAGTGAATCAAAAAAATTGGAGATGTATTTGATATATTTCTTTGCTTGCAGAAGGCAGACAGACTTCTTTGCTGTTGCCATCAATCAAATGAAAGAAAAGTTGTCAGCGTCAAAAAAATTTCTGCTTAGCTTACAAAAATAAACTGATTCCTTCGCAATATCTCAAAAATGCAAACATTTAACAAAATCTTAGTCTCAACTTTGTCATGTCCTCCCTTTCTCTCAGCTTTGTCATGTCCTCCCTTAGTCTCAACTTTGTCATGCCCTCCCTTAGTCTCAACTTTGTCATGCCCTCCCTTAGTCTCAACTTTGTCATGTCCTCCCTTAGTCTCAACTTTGTCATGTCCTACCTTAGTCTTAACTTTGTCATACTCTATCTCAGTTTCAACTTTGTCGTATTTCTACTCTCATATTTCTACTGTCATATATTTTGTTGTATGAAAAGGTAGCAAATTCAAATTCTACATTTTTGGTCAATTTTCTTTTGCTTGACCTCGTTCCACTTGTAATGATTATATTTTATTCTTATTATGGTCACTATTGTAGTCTTACTGGCCTAACTGTACCAGTGTCTGACTGTAATTTTCTTTGTCTATATTCTTATAAGATAAATAGTAACCAGTCTTAATCAATTCTTACAATTATCAAGTTTATTGAAAATATAATAAGCTTATTAATCTTCGAATGATTAATTAACTACAACACACACTACATGCTTATCATACTGATAATTTGCACAAATACTTGATCAGGTTTATTTTTCAAAACAACGCTTAATAACTGACGCCTATATCAAACACTTTTACAACAAATACACCACAAATCTTTGCTAATCCATCATTACACGACCTGCTGCCTCATCTTCACCTCTTTTACACGCACAATGTTTCACTGAGATCAACTACCGACAGTTTGAATTTAACCTATTACTTTTTGTCGTTTCTCTGCACCACACTATTTTTTGTCACTTTACGCATCAAAAGTAATTTATTGCTGCAAACGTATAGTACTCTATCTTACTGACGGGGACCATCTGTATAGTTTCGCGAAAAAAACAAACATACTATGGCATGACTAAAACTCAAACCTATATCGCATTACATTTGCAATGTTAGAAATTTAAATTTAAACTATAAATGCGAATCAATCATTATTCAGACACGTAGCACGTGAAGATTAAGATCCAATTTATCAATGACGTGTAGTATTAGACTCTTGACTCCGCCCTATCAAAATTTCTTGACCTTCTACTTCGCTCTTTTTTCGTGCTCTCTGCTTTGTATAGGTTCAAGATAGCGATTACGACAAAAAAAATTTTGTTTTTTTTTTTGTCGTAATTGCTGGACGAATTCCTTCTATCGTATTGGCTTGTTTTTGTAAACAATAAATATTGTTGATTTCTTAGCAAATTTCAGTATACTGGAACCAGCAACAAGTAAGATGAAGTGAAAGAAAACGTCGAGTAATTTTTTTTAATTAAAAAATTTATTATTGTACGTCAAAGGTCATCTAACCTTAATTACACACAATTAAAGTTTAACTTTACACTTTATTTATACCCAACCAAACATTTGTTCAAAATTTGTCTTACCTCTGCAGTTTTTCAGAATACTCTTAAATTCAATTATTATATCTTTTTTTTTCCACATAGTAGCCTTTTCTTTATAAATACGGTCAACGACTCGTATTGTCCACTCATGCCATGCAGATCTTTATATATAGTGGTCCCGCTGAAATGCCTTCTAGCTTCGTCTTAAAATATCTCTTCAAATGACTGAAGCATTCGTATTCGAGAAGAAACGTCAAATTGTTCGACTAGAAATAAAAATTATTTATTGTACGTATGAAAATTTTTTAGACAATAAATTCTCGACGTCTTTACTCTCTTTGTTGTTTCTTATCTTGAAAGAGTCAGCTGAATCATTTCTTATAAATGCCGAAAAGTCTTGCAATTTGATTTCAAGAAGATTAAGCATTTATGCTGTCTGAAACGGTCTGTCTCACTCTCTACCGAACATCTGTCCATAAATTGTTCACATCTGCAATTTTTCAGTCTACACTTTAATTTACGTACTGCATCTGATATGAAATGAATTCTAAGTTAGTAGTAAACCATCTAAGTTAGTAGTAAACCATCTAAGTTAGTAGTAAATGAATTGTAAGTTAGTAGTAAATGAATTGTAAGTTAGTAGTAAACCATCTAAGTTAGTAGTAAATGAATTCTAAGTTAGTAGTATCTTGGTAATGTTTATCTTGACATGATTGTAGTTAGGTAATTATTATTCTATGGTATTATTCGTGAATCATAATTTTTTTGTCCTCGTCTCAATCTTCTTACATCTTTTATACTCAAAACAATGAGCACTTGTATTCATCACATAGTTAATGCTGATGTTTTGTTGTTGATTAATTAGAATCTTATCTTCTTACCTGATCTGACCTAATAATCCTCATCAATCAATTATCGGTGATGATTGTTTAACGACTTACTTGACAAATAGCAAAGGTCTAATAATTCTGCTCCTAATGAGGAATAATTACTGTCTCTATAAATCACAGCAAAGTGTTATTACTTTGCTTATCGAATCCATCTATCCCTTGAAATATCGCGTTCATATCTTTGCGACCATTCCTCTAAATCATTATCTTTAATTCCATCACGAAGTGTATTCTCTGACTGCTTGGTTGATGATCAAATGATTGCTCTCTGCTGGCAGTGTATGATAATGGCGTTATTTCTTTTTGTAATTATATTTTTTATTTTATTGCAACTTACTATTAATTTCGATTTGTTAATTTCTATCAATCAATACTTTTTATTAAATCAATACTATTTTTATTAAATTTTAATAATTGATTCGCTCATCTTTTTATTGTTAAAATCACCCAACTAGAATCACATTGAGATAAACATTTTAGACGATAATATATTAACATTTTTGCTTCATTCATTATTCTCTCTACTAAATGCATTATAATTGCTGTAATATGTAGTTGTGCAGTATTTGTTAATACACAAAACTGCTTAATTAAGACTAGTTATTACGAGACAGATTGGAATTATTAATGTGCTTCTGTTTACTATTGCATTGCTTTCTTATCCTTTAAAAGCATATACTTATGCATTTTTGTTGAGTAATTTTTTGCCTCAATATCTTAAGCTTAGTCCAGAGAATGAATAATATAATTTCGATCAAACTTCAAACTAATAATTGATTTCAAATATTATTCAAATAGTTTTATAAATTATGGTTGAAGTGAATAATCGTAATAAACATTGCTTATGTAAAATCATTGTAGAATCCTTAGATTCCTCATGTAAAATCATGAATTGTAGAATCCTTAGATTGCTTATCTGAAATCATAGATTGCAGAGTCCTTATATTTCTTATGTAAAGTCATAGATTGTAGAATATTCCTTTCAGTTGCTTTATTTGTATTTTTTTTACAGTATTTATAAATCATGCACCAAGTCGAAAAGTATCTCTCCTGCGCGATACTTATTTACTTCAGCCAATCAGTAGAAGAGGCTTCTTGATTAAGTGCGAGACTAACACAATACATAAATTTTGTAATAATTTCATAGAATCCTGAAGTTTACGTTTTGAATGATGCACCTGTGTAGGTAGGCAGTATGTTTTATTAAATTGTTCATTGCTATGCAAAAATTTGCTCTTATACTTGCCTTTTTGTATCCAACAATTATTCAAATAGTTTCATATTTTTGAATTGCTTTTTTTCATATTTCTTTTCATTAATAATTAATACTTCTTGAAGTGATCTCTTATTGTTACGTAAGGTGAAACAAGTGATAGGATTGCTCGTGAATCAATAGTGTTAATCATTGTTATCGCTGACCTTTACTTGACCTTATATAATATCCATTACTTGTAATATTGAACGATTTGTGTGCGTAGTTTCATCTTTCTAGCTCTCTAAACATCTTTTCTTCTGTTTTTTGAACCAGCAAAATATTTTAGGCTTTGTCAAAGCTTTTTTTGTGATTGTTATCATTCCACTTTATCCATTATAGACGTTGCATTTGTCTTTCTGAAGATTCATTCTTACCTTCTCGTTCATTCATCCATTCTTCTATTCAATTCTAAATCATTCAACGACTCATTCATTCCCTTAATTTATTCATACTTTTGCTATGACTCATTCCCCTCTTGTCTCTACGATGATGCATTCGCCTCCTTTGTTCTCTATATTTTGGTGATTCATTCACTTTTTTAGCTAGTCTTCGACGATGACTTCATCTTTCGTCAGATAAGATGCCAGCATTTATTTAATTCATTCATTCGTATTATTCTGATCGCTTATTATTGTATATGCCAGTTTTTTTTGCTGCAGCTAATGGCTATGATTCTCATATATACATACAAGTGGTGCTATTGTAGATTCTGACTTCACCCTCATCTCCTTCATCTCGACTTCATCTGAGAATTTTCTAGTTTGCTTATTTCTACCGTACAGTTATGGTAATAGCTATTATTATCTTATCAGGGATTTAGTTGTTGATAATTAGAAGTTGATTTCACGCCAAGCCCCACGAGTCTCAGTATTAATGGCATTTTTGAGTGTGTTTATGAAGCTGTGTCTTGTTTGTATAATATTTCGAGCACATATTGTTGCAAAACTTTTTCAAAATATTTCATACGTATTTTTATTTCTATTAAATGAGATAATCTATCTTTGTACACTTCAAATACTGCACTTAAACATCCTTTGCTATCAAGACAAGACAACAATATTGTCAGCACATCAAATACACAGTAGACAGTAGACACAAAACCAGCTGGGTCATGTGGCAGTTATTAATTAATGCATATTCCAAATATGACAAAAATTAGACAAAGCTGATTAAACATCAATGTTAAAGGTCAAATTTAAAATTTTCAAATCACATTCCACATCTAATTCTTTATATATTTAACTGTTATTTATTCATTTGTTCATATTCCAAAATGTAATCGTTATCGAATGTTGGAAGGAATAAAGGGTAGGCATAAACAAGTTCTGATAACCATATAAATAAAGAAATGATTACCTTAATTACAGAAAATCAAAAGAAAAATGGTCGTAAAGAGTGTTTGGTTATTTATGACTAACACAAGCATTGATGTCCTTACGACATACCCTTTGACCCAGTAAAAGTTATCAGTAGTAGGCCACTGCCTCAAACCTGCTCTATAATCATGAGATACAATCGGGACATTTGCTCTTTAACCAACAGCTGGAAACGACAGCATAGCAATAATAAATTACAATAATTATGATTATTACTTTACTACTATTATGATTGTCATGAAAGACACTTTACACCTTTGTGCAAAATTTACAGCCACTAAACAAACTCTCTAAGCGTTGAAAAGCTATCTGTTAAAAGTAGAAGCTAATTTATCAGCATTTCTAATATCAATTAAAATGAAATTCATAAAGTCTAATCAAAGAACTGTTTATTTTATTATGAACCGAGAATTGGGCGCAGCTGTCAGGAAGGAAGTTAAGAAAATGATTTTTTATTTTAGTTACCTGTAAAAACCTGCTCATTAACAAAAGAGAAGTATAGAGAAGTAAAAGTAATGCAAAAGTAATTTTTGACAATTTTTATCAAAAATGGGTCTTTGTAAAAGAATAAAATGCAATGATAAAAATAGACTTTCAAAATACTATTTTTTAACACTTTTTTAAGCATTTTTCTTCACGAAATCGCGTAATTAATTTAAAAAGTTAAGAGTTTTGCTGTAATCTTTTAGTACTGTCAAACGAATCAAATCGAAGATTACTTCTGTGATTAGTATTTTTGAAAATGTGTTTATGTATTATGCTGTCTGCATATTAATTTGAATATTCTTTATTTTTAACAAATGTCAAATTTATTTAAATTTTGAACCAAATTTTTTCGAGTCTTTAGAAAAATATCATTACTTCTGTACGTATACAATCTAATGAATTATTCAAATAAGAGTAAACGACACTTATTGGTTTCAAGTAATTTGCGATTTTTAAGCGTTCAACGTAAAATGTGACGTAAAATTATTTTAAAACTGAAGCGTAACGTTATTTGTCACTAATTTCGTATTCTTTGATTACTTTTGGGTATTTAATAAAGAATTTGAGGGATTACTTTATTCAATATTGTCCACTGGTCAAATGTGGGTTCAATTTTTGATCGAATAATTATCGATAATTGGTGGCACGAATAAAAATATTCGAATATGGAAGGATTTGCATAATTTTATAATTGGCACTTCACAATTCTCATAAATTTAAAAAACGAAAAAAAAGTGAGAAGCAGTATTTGAAAAAATTGAAAACTTGTTTAGACTGAAATTTGAAATGCAAAGAGTTTAACCACCGATTTTATTTCTCATTTATTACAAACGTTATACAATTTTATTGCTTATCGCATCATTAATCTTCCATTATTCTTTTTCATTTTTTTTAAAAATTATTTGTATAAAAATATATTCACACAAAGTATTTGCATATAATGCAAAAAAAAGTTTTTGGGCAATTTGTATGCTCGACACAATTTGTCACACACAAATTTAAATTATTATTTCCACTAGCTCGTTGTAGAAATACTTAAATTTGTATTTTTGTTGTAAAATATAAATACTTGAAAACTTAGTTATCAATACTGAAATTGAGTGATGGGTATTACTTGAAACAAATGAATTTAAGTAATTTTTCGAAAAATTTTTAAATCAGATATGAAATTTAATTATTATTATTATCATTTTCAGTCATTAATAATTGATCAGATTTTTCTCTTACTAAGTTTTAAATGCTGGAAAGTCAAACAAACTTTTAATATTTGATACGAGTTTGCAGCTAGCTTCAACTTTTCATAATTTGTGGCTAGTTACCACGTCGATTTATCTAAAGTTAATTCAAAGAATAGTTTAGAAAGGGTCAAAGAGCAAACTAACTCTACTATAAATTCACCCTTAATATTGATACTACTATATTTTTAGTGAAAATCAAACTTCTATAAAGTAGTAATTTGGCAAATTCTATATTATTACATTGTTGATGAAGTTTATTTGTAGCATTCCATATTCTATAAGTCAATTTTTAATTGATATATTTATGTCTTAGTTAATATTAAAGATTTTTCAACTGCACTTTTATTATTACACTTCAAAAAATTCTGCTGATATTTGTAATTTAGAAATATTTAATATTTGAATTTCTCGGGTTCAAAAGTCAATTAATTTATTAAATTTAATTGGAAGGATTTTTTCTTTTTTGACTTTATCATCTTATCATGTCAACGATTTGTTCTCATACGTAGTTAATGAATTTCAAACTAGAAAAGACATTCAAAATTAAACGTAAGGCATTTGTTGCGTGAATTTCAAACCTTTTGCTGCAGTAAAAAAATTTAACAAGAAATAATAAAAAAGTATAACAACAATAATGATATCATAATTATAAATGTAATAATAGTGATAATGAATAGTTGACAATAATAGGTATAATGATGACAATGATTACTATTATAATCATAACAATAATAAGTATTAGTAATAATTGTTATTATTATAAATAATAATACTGATGTGATGGGATGGAACTGAATTTAAATTATTTTGCGTGAAAGATGAAAAAGTTTTAATTGAAAATAGTCCATCTTTGGGTGTTATGGAAGGAGAATAATAATTTTTAATTATATCTCAAAAAAAATTTTAAATTGAAGGATATAATTTCTCTTTGCAGTTACGTACAACACAATCAGTACTGTATTAATTGATCATTACTGCAATTCCTTACTTATAATCAGTAATTGAATTTAAGTCCGATAATTGTATTTAAATATTTGCTATTACTGAAGAATTTACTTTTTTGTAATTGCATTTTCTATAAATAAATTAGCAAAAAATTTTGAAATTTGAAATTTTACAAAATATTTTTTAATTTTGTGAAATTCTTTTAAAACTATAAAAACAAATTCTTTTAATTATTGTGAGTATTAATAGCACCTGTGATTATTAAAATTGTTAGTATCACTTTCTTTGTACTAAAATTATCACTATTATTGTCCATCATTATTTTTAGTTATGCTTATTATTGTTGTAATAAAAAATATCGAATGCAATTCCAATTATCGATATTTAATTATCATTGAGAGCTCTTTTTCTTTTATAGTTTGATTACAAAAGTTCAATCTCTCTAATTAATCAGTCATATGTTATAAACTCGTCATTAAATGGCTTGAAATAATTGGCAGAAGTAATTAACATTCTATATAAGTAATCCATTTCAAAATTTAGAACAATTTATTTCATTTTCAATTAGTGAAAATGGTAAAAAGTAGTTGTTATCAAGTATTGACAGAATTTTCTGAGTAATTCATTTCTGATATCCAGTTCTTTGTTCTTGCAGTGAACTTGTAAAAATTATCGCCACTAATTTTTTAAACAAATTTTTATTATTTAGGCACGAACTAATCTTTTTGCAATCGAAAAACGTTCTTTTAAATTGTATTGAACATTTTGGTGATTGCAAATGTTGTAATAATCATAGCAATAAAGTAGAAATCAGATGAATTTTGTCATCATTTGACCTTGTGTTTATCAGTCTTAAGTTAATACTGACCTGAATTGAGATTCATATTTTCCCAAGTAACGAAAGGTTGAAAATATTTACAATCACTCCATCCTCTAGGTCAAATATTGCGCAAGCTTATTTTGATCTTTTCTGCGTATAAAATCATTGAAAAGGTCAAATTTAAATTGTTAAAGTACTCTGAGTGACTGCTTATAACGACGAGTAAAAAAGTGAAAACAGGTCAAATTTAAATAAGGTCAAATTTAAAGGCTCTCATGTCAAGCATCAACATAGACAAGACTGAAAGCCAGGAATGACAAACCTAGTGTAAAAGAGCTCAAAAATGAAGAAGGGAAAGGTCAACCTGCTGAAAAGGTAATAAAATTAATATGACGAAGTCAAAAGATCATGAAAAAGAGTTAAAAGAGTTCAAAGTTTACGGATATGTATAATGGATGTATGAAATTTTTTCGAATTATATACAAATTTTGAGGGTTTGTACAATTTTCAAAATAATAAGTTTTCTCAGTTTTAGTTTCAGTTTTTGACAAACCAGTGCTTTCTATTGCATTTTTTAATAATATTTTTAAGGAAATTCAACATTTTTGTTGCACCTAAATTAATATAACTCTCTTAGATTAATTAAACTTTTCGAATTAAAAGTTAATCAACAAAGAGGTCTATTTTGCTATAAAAATCAGCTCAGCGATTAAATGTGATCATTAAATTTTAATACTAATACTCTTCAATCCCAATCTAAATATGAACCTTAGTTTTTACAATGTATTATATTCAAATAATCAAACTGATAGCGTAACATTCCTGAAAGAAAGATCTGTATGATTTTGAATTATTTATCAATGAAAATAGCCTGGAAACAATTCAGGACTGATTTTTTCACGTGAATTGCTCGTAATAACAACTAATTAAAATTGATGATTACTTTTTTTAAAATATTTTATTTAGCATAACAAATATTTTATCGTTTTTTCTCATTTCTTGTTGTAATATTTTTGACAAATTTTTGCAGAATTACTTCAATTTACTGAAAATATGCCAGAAATTTCAAGTGTTTACTCGATAAATTTTTGGTCGCATTAATTTTGGCGATGACAAATGGCTGTAAAAATATTTTAAATAAAAATTACTATTTAAATTATTCAGTTTAATATTATTTTTGTATACTTTCAATCGATAATTTTAATACAATATGTATATTTGTAATGATATCACATTACTCTTTACTTATCTTGCATATTCACATCTGCTTATAATAATTTCTCATTATTTACATAAGAAATACATTATTATCCGAGATAACTGTTTGTGCAGTTGTAAACATTCTGTATTTATTAAGTACTTTTCGAAAGTTTTATTATTATTACTCTTTCTCAATCTAAATTTGGATCACAATTTTTATTAGTTAATATATTCAAATACTTCAAAAAATATAATTCATAATAAGTCGTGTTTATTTTGGTATATAATTTGCATATTTTCAGGCAGTACACTATATCGAAATGAAGAGTAATTTTCGGGATTTGCATATTTAATACTTTAAAAATTTATTGTAATTTTTGAATTTTTGACTCATAATGAGTAGATTTACTCATCAATATATATTTTTCAAATCTATTTTTAGCGTTTTTTTTGCTGTAATGAGAAGATTAAATACGTGGATATTGGGTCTTACTTGAGATCAGTTATCTAAGTATTACTTTCTGATTACTAATCATATCAATTATTTGAATTTTGACAAAGTTGTTGATTTTTATTTTTGGTGAATTTCGGTATTTGGTTTAGTATTTTGATGAATTTTAGTAACTGGTATTTTCGTTTGTTTGTTTTTTAACAAATAAGTGTGAGTCTATTTTTTTACAGTACTTATTATTATAGTATAAAAAGAGAATAAATGAGTATTTTACTCTTTACAATAATATTACTTTTTACCTTTACTTGTCAGTACTAATAGTGAAAATTTTTGAAGTAAATATTACAAAAGTATTAAACAAAAATGTCTGACTTTTGTAAAGTATTATAAAGACTGTAAATTGAATTTTTTAATGATTACTTTTTGATATTTTGCTGGACTTAATTTATAATTAGTCAAAAGTTTTTTGTTTTTACTCGCTATTTTCTCACATATATTTATTGGACCAAAGTTAACAAAAGTATATAAATTTAAGTAAATAAATTCAAATTTAATCAAAATATTCTAACAAAAGTTTATAAATTTAACAAAAATAAATAAATTTAAATTTAGTGCTACGGAAAGTAAACAAAATTTAAGTTTCATTTTTTAATTTGTATGGAATTTTTTAATTAAAATATTAATAATTTCTTGATTTCGAATTTGGAACCAGAAAAAGCTATAATTTATCAATAAATTATTACCAGAAAAAGCTATAAGAAACTTTTATTTTTACCAGTAAAGTAATAATACCATTAATGGCAATTTTTTAAAAGACAAAAAATAGTTTATACAATAAAAGCTTAAATAATAGTAAATTTAAATTTCAAATATTAGTAAACTCTTACCTTTCTGTCACATTTATTTACCATCACAAGCATTTAATTAATTACTGTAATTATTCAAAATAGTTTTGCTAACATTCTTTTGGCAGTGAAGAATAATACTTCCAAGGAATTAATTGAATTAAAACAAAATTAATTTTAATTCAATTAATCGTAAAGTTCAATAAATTGCAGGAAGCAAATTTAAGTATTTTATACTTACAATTATAAAAAGTTTATAATTTTTGCTCGGTAAACTGAAACATTTTTGTTGTGTATTGCAAAGTTAAAAACAGAAACTTTTTTTTTACTGGAAAAGTTTCAAGTCAATTAGTCTTAGTGATTGCACTTTCTTCACTTCCCACAACGTTTAATTTTGAAAGCGCCTAAAACACTTAGTACAATTGCTTCAGTGCAAATGTATATTTGGCTGGAAATAGATTTACATGAAGTACGTACCATTATACGTAAGTACACGTTTAGACGCATTTTTGTATTTTGAAGTAAATGTGCAGATGCCTTCATGTTTATAATATTCATACGTATTTATATGAAACATTCTTCATTCCATTATTAATAAGTACGTTAACTACTGACTTTCACGTGCTTGGAATATATATAGGATGTATGTGATATTATAAATTGTAAAGTTTGTACTCACATAATTATTGCTCTTGAATAAACAACTTATAATTAAAAAATAGCAGAATATCTCATTTTTAATATTTGTTCTAGCTGAATTTTCGGGCTTACACCGAACTGCTTTGCGTGTATGAAACACGTTTTTTTTAAAGCAATATTTTTGCTAAAAAAGAATTCAAGAAACTTTTATTTTTACCAGTAAGTGACGTACGTGATGTTATGAAATAAAAACAGCATTTAGCAAGCGCAGGTTTTAACAGTACTAATAATCGTTGAATAATGGCATTGTGAGTTGTTGCTTCCTTGAAATACTTCGTCTTCTTTGTTACAAATATTTTTATGACATTACAACAGCATGAAATTAAATGAAAAATTTAAACAAAGTAATATTTGTTTTACTTTGTACTGAATCAGCGCTATTTCAACCTTTAAGTTATGGCTGATTCTCATTTCTTGCATAAAATATCATACTGTAATGCTAGTTATTCAGATATATTTATTGATTAAGTGACGTAACCTGACTTAAAATTTTCAAATTTCAGTTCACAAAAAAATTTATTATTAAATAAATTTTATACATTCGTAAATTATTTATTGAATTTGACTTATTCCAGAATGATTTACTTACTTATACTTTTAACTGTATTTGGAAGATTAACTTCTTGCGAGGTGGCAATTATGCGTCGGCAACCGATGGCAATAAATCCAACATTATACGATTCAAAAGTTGATATGATCATTCAACTAGACGAAATGACATTCAACGACACTGTCTTCTGTAGATATCCTTCATCTAATGCCTCTTGTACTGCTTTTGTTGTTGAAGTAAATTTTGCGCCAAATTTTTTTAAATAAAAGTAAAGCTTAACAAATTTTAAATTTGTCTTCTGCTATTTAGTAAAAGCCAAATTTAAAAATAGGCTTAAATATAAAAAAATATTTTATGAAAATTTTTTGAAAATGGTCAATTTTTGATTAATTGTTATTATTTCAGAGGATTTTTCTAGTGACAAAAGAATAATTTAATCGGCATTTGTATGTTTGCAAAATTAATTACTTATTACTCTTATTTTTAATAATTTATTAATCTCGAACACCATTTTTGATATTTCTCTACTTAATATTTATAAATTCAGTGATAAAATTGGCTGCAAAGTAGTACGAAATATCCTAAGAATGTTTTTTCAATATTTGTTTAACTTTTTTTAACGGTCGTAATTTTTTCAGTTTATTAGTGGTTTAATAAATGAGTACATTGTTTTATATTTATTCTGCCTTATGCTTAGTTTATTCTGCCTTAAAATATATTCTTCCTTTTACTTAACAATTATTTTTTATTCATTTAGTAATAAGATTAATGTAATTGTGGTTTTAATAATAGCTTAATAATTAAAATAATTAGCTTTCAGAGGTTAAACTGTAACTACAATTGCAAAATGCATAATTTTACAAAAATATATACCAGTTAAGCGCCAAAAAAAATTGATATTTAGCATTCATATTCTTAAATTAGCATAAAAACTCTACACTTTGACTTTCGTATGATAGAGAGGAACGTTTCTGCAATTACATATTGAAATTTTATGTATTCAAAAGCTATTATTGGCATTTCTATAATTATATTTGAAAAAAAACGACGAGAAACTGGAACATTCTTTAATTGAAAATTAATTTACTACACGTATTAATTTTTGGAAAACTTGAACAAGCCAATTTTTTGAAAAGAAATTGGATAAATGAGATCACATTATGAAGAATATCACTATCTTTTGATCTTACTTAGATTTTTTATGGCATTGAGATGAATTTAAATTTGCTTTAAACAATGAAAATCAACAAAATTAATAATTTCAGTTCTACTCTGATTGGTGTGGCCATTGTCGCGCATATGCTGAAACTTATAAATCATTAGCTCAGGATATTCAAGGGTGGGATTCAGTTGTTCAGGTTGCCGCTATAAACTGCGCAGATCCACTTAATGAAGTTACCTGCCGTGCTAATGAAGTTTTATTTTTCCCACTAATAAAGGTTTTGTCTTGATTATATTTTAAGCAGATTAAATTGAAAAAGCATGATCAATTATACTTCTATGAAAAGTGAGGTATAAAGTTACAATAAGAAAAAAATTTGTATTTATTACTTTCATTATCACTAATATAGTTGCGATAGATATCAATATTGTTATATTATTAGGCAGAATTGTTATAATTTTTATCATATTTATCATTATACATTTGTTACACGTTTTTTAATATTTGTTATGTGGTTATCTATTGGAAGGAACTGATCTTGACTGCAATATTAGTAAAAATTTACAGTATTTTCCACGAAATTCAACAGATCCACGTTCTGGAATACTTTTAAGGCCGTTACCATCAATCGCTGAAATGCGTGATCAAATTATTAAATCAATTTTGTATGATTACAGAATGAATCATTACTCGAATTGGCCTAATTTTAACTTTTTAGGAAAGTAAGCAATAGTTTAATTCCATTTTATTTTCAGGCAAGATTTTTTGCTTATTTTTATGCTATGAATTTCTGTAATATTGTTAGTCTTTTTTTCAATTTATTTTCTTTCAATATATTATAGTAATTATTTGCGAACTACTTCCAGCATTCTTACGTACAGTGAACTTTGGAAAGCTACGGAAAGTTCGTCTCCTTTATTAGTCATTGTTTTTGAAGAAAATAGAGAATCACTCATCGGCGCTGAGGTTAATTATATTTTTATAATATATTTGAGTTCAAACTTAAAAACTAAGTGATTTTAATAGAAAGCGATTTACGTTAATAATTAATAACGTCAATAAATAATTATTCACGTTAATAATGTATTATTAATTTTTGATTTTTTTTAAAAATAATACATTATTAATGTGAATAATTATTTATTGACGTTATATCGTATTTATTTCAAACATTTCAAACAATAATTATCAAAAAATCAAAAATTAATTTGAATATCTATTAACTTAACTTTACCTTGTTTAAATATATTCAGAATATAAAATTGAACTTCAGAAGCTCCAAGCATTACTGAAATATGAGACTAAATTTGCCAGTCGTTATTTAATGAAGATAAATTTGGTAAAAATGATGACAGTCAAAGAATTACTTCGAACTAGTAAAAAAATTATAAATTCCTGGCTTAAATTTCAAATATAAGACTAAACATTCAAGTACTAATCTGCCTGCTAGTGAATTCCGATTTAAGATCAAGTTTCCAGCAGTATGAAAAAATCTTAAAACATTGTACTGAACTTGATTATACCTGATTTGTACTTATCAGGTAAATTAATCAAAAACTTAAATACTTGATTACAAATTTAGTTCAGAATTGAAAAACAGTACCCAACAATACAAAGTATCTAAAAAAATAAGTCACAGTATTTTTTCACTCCTAGTACGTGAAATTGATTTTCATTTTTTAATTTTTTTAGCAAAAGCTTATCAGTGCCCCAAATAGTTCTGATTTTTAATTGGAATTGAAAGCATGAAATACTTTCAAATTCTCTTTACTTATAATTAACTAATTCTTTTTTTACTTACATAAATCATTAGCTAATTGTTTTAATTCTAATTTTAATGCTTGAATTCATTCAACTTTAGTAAAGTAAATTCAGTTCTCATAGTTTATACGTGAATTAAAAAGTAAAATACTTTAGTTATTACTCGATATGTCCAAGTACGACGATCGACTATCTGCTTGGCGATGTCTTAAGAATCATTCACTGGTTGATGCGCTGTATATCAGAAATTTTCCAACTTTAGCCGTATTTAAGCGTGAACAACGGACACCATTACTTGTTGCCGAGTAAACTTTTTATGCTTTTCCATTAAAATTTAAAATTTAAAAATTTAAATTATCATTTGTAATAAATTTGTTGTAAAAGAAAAAATATTTTTTATTATGAATTTGCTGAAAAAATGATGATTTCTTTTCTAAAAGCATTCAAAAACAATACGTATTTTTAGAAAATAAAAAGAATTAAAAACTAGAAATGGCTTTTGCTGTTTGAAAGCTTTCTAAGAATAAATTTTGTAGATTGAGAAAGTTGTTATTCACTGAATTAAAGCGTTTTATGTTTGCTGAAGACAGTGAAAATCATATTGAAGAGAATATTTATAACCAATCAATTTGTGATCGAAATATTACAGAGTAAGAAGGATTCTAACAAATATAGTATGATTTGATTAAAATATTCATATATGAATTACTTAGTAATTTGATTAAAATTTGGTCGTAATGAATAGATCGCTTAATTAAAATTATGTTAATTATTATTAAATTCGATTTATTAAAATTTAAAGTTTATGACATTAAAGTATCTTTAGATGTAGAAAAATGTATTTCGTTTCTGAAACGGATATATTAAAAGCCTTACGATATGCTTTAGTAGACGAAGTTTCAAGAAGCGGGAAGGAACTCTTTAGTAGTAATCTGACTGCTCTCCGCGATTTCCTGGATTTACTAGCAAAAGTAATTATCTTTCAGATTTATTAAAATTATTGATTTCTAACTAACAACTAATTACAAGAGAATACCTTTCAACTGCATTAAATTTTGAATAAATTGACTAATCTATATTATATTGTATTATATTATGAATAGTTTTATCACTGAAATTTTATAATTATAATTTTATTTGAATGATTTTTATTTATAAAATTAAAATTGCACTATAATTTTAGCAAATATTTTATAACATTACAGAAAACTAATAAAATTGTCAACTTTTCACTTTCAGAATCTACTTTAATATCAATTATTATTGCAAGATAATTTTTGACAAAACATTCTGATGCGCAATTGTTAATTAGTATATTTCAGAATCTTCCAACTACAACAGTTGTGTATAATAACACTGATGAATACGTGGTACAATTCATCTCTCTGTCAAATTAATTTTATTTAAAATATACTCGAAAAATTTAGATCATAACGGATTTGTTTCAATTCTAAGAATATATGAATTGTTAAAGTTTGTATTTTATTTTCGCAACAAAAACATTGTTTAGTTTAAATTTAAGTAACTTAATTTGTTATTATTATTTTTAAGTTTATTATCTAGATAAGCATCAGTAATCTTTGATAATGAAAAAGACAATAGAATTTTAACAACTTTGCAGAGCTTAAAAAATAGCGAACGAGCAGTGAAAATATTCAATGAAATGAGAAACTATTTGGATGAGATTGGAATTAGTAATATAATCTCTACAAATGATTACAAAAATAAATTTACTGCGTTAGAAGTAAGTGATGTTTAGCTCAAATTGTCATATTTGCATTATTAAAAGCAAAGTATGACATTTAATTATTACCTTTATTTTTTGAAGGTAAATTGTAACAATTTCTTTTTTTAGATCACTGAGTATAGAAAAGAAGATAGACAAGTGAATTTGCTTTAATTAAGCAATTCTTCAATCTTAGTGACAAAATTATTAATATGTTACAATGTGTTGAAAATGTTATTCAAATTTTTTTAAAAATGTAGTCTGTTTACTTTTTCACCTTAATTTTAAAACGAATATCGTAAAGGATATTTTAGGATCAAAACAATAATCCATTTCCGATACATGCAAATTGGGAACATTGTGCGGGTTCAAATCCACAATTTCGAGGATATACTTGTGGCTTATGGAGTATTTTCCATGCTCTTACTGTTCAGGCTTACAAAAATGGCTTAAATGGTCAAACATTAAATATATTAAAATTCATCGTACTAAACTAATCATTTATTGATAATCATATAATTTACAGTTTAATTACTTAATTACAAAAAATTATTTATCAGAAAGAGATAGACCCAAAAACATTTGTTTTAAAAATTTTTGCTGTTACATTTGATTAATTAATGACAAGAATTAGCTAATTATAGATGCCAAATTTCTTCCACAAGCAGCATTAAAGGTGATTCGGAATTGGGTTCAAAAGTTTTTTGGTTGCCATCGATGTCGAGATCATTTCCTACAGATGACAACTCTAACTTTTCGCATGGAAAACCATGTAAAGTTTTGTCTCACTTTAAAATAAGATGATTTTGTATAATTAATTGATAATTTTAAATAAATAAGTAACGAAGATTGATTGATTGATATTTGAAGCAGAAAATTTATAGTAATCTAAGAGAAATTAAAATATTAATAGTTATCGTCGAAATTAGTATATTAACTATAAGTAAACATCTAGCTTTCAGATTAATGATAATTTCTATAATTTTTTAAATAATGAAAGTTTGAAGCAATGTAAAGAGTACTTGCAAAAATGTTATTCAAATTACAAAAAAAGAAAATATCTTTTTCATTTGCAATTTGTAAGATATCTTTCTAAAATATGCAATAATATTCTTGATAATGTATTTTACTCAGAAAATTAGCTCATAAAAATATGAAAGCATTTCAGAAGATTCAATTCATATAATATTTTCAAATATTTAGGTTCATCGTCCGGAAGATGTATTCATGTACTTATGGCAAGCTCATAATATAGTAAATGCGCGACTCAGAGGTCGAGATACAGAGGATCCTAAATATCCTAAACGACAATTTCCAGCTCATTTTCTATGTAGTAGTTGTAAAAATCAAGATCAATTTGATCATGATGAAGTGAAAAAGTTTTTACTCAACTACTACAGTGCTATCAGGCCTTATTCACAAAAAACAAAAATTGAACTTGATGAAGAAGTATGACAATGTGCAAGATTCAACATAATTTATATATAAACTATTGTGGAAATTAGTACATAATTATTAATTAATTATTTGTTCATATATGCATAAATGATTTGTAATTCTTCAGTAACCGACGAATTAGCGTAATTACTTAGAAAGTAATAAATACGCAAAAAATTCGCGTACGATTTGATGAAAAAATTTTGTTAAATATTATTTAAAGACTACTTTATAATGAAATCCTAATAACTTTGTCTTAAAAAGTTTTTTTTTCCAATAGAATTTTTGGTTGCAAGATTTTTCAGTACTAAAAAGAAGGATCTAAAGTCTTGGCATAAACCGGAATAATCCATCTTCTTTAGGTTTTTACTCATTATTGTTCGTTGTCTAAGTGATTCTGCGGTTAGATGAATCTGAAGAAATGATATATTTTTACTTGCATTATTTTCTGTATTCCAATCATTAAATAATTATCTGAAATCTTAAATGATTATTTGTCACGATTTGATTACTATCACACATATGTATTAAAATATTGCAAACTTTTAAGAACAAAATAGAAAGTTACAGGAAGTAATTTTTTTATCAAAAAAATTTTACACACAAATCATAAAATTAAGTTTTTTTAACTTGTGCTAAATTAATTAATAATAGGTATACGTGATTATTCAATACTGTAGCATATATCTTAATAAGTCAAAAAATATACAAGTAAAATTTTTTTAAAACAGTTGATAAAAAGTTCAAAGGACACTTTTATTAGATCTTGAAGACATATGCATTCATCAGATTGAAAAAAAGATTAATCCAAAAGTAAAATTAAATGCAATCTGATTATGTACTGAAATGATTCAAAATGTATGCTGTATTTAATTAAGTAAAAATTTGCATAAAATGTTTAATCAGACGTTTTTTGACGATATCAACCAACTTCTTCAATCGTTTTTTGTATATGCGATGAATTTTCGATCTTTTTGTAACGTATTCACGTCATTCTTAACGTCACAACATTTTGTAACAAACAAAAATTGCTGTTGTGAACGAAGAAAATGCTGAAGACAGAACACTTCCCAGTCATACATCAACGTAGCAGTCGAATTATAGTAGTCTTAACTCATTAAAATCCTACAAATTACATTTGATATTTTTCTTTGCATCTTTAATTCCAACAATCCATATCACTTTTTACTCTCATCTTCAACACTCTACCATAGATCTTTCATTATTTTCTCAATCTCTGTTTCTACTGCCTTTTGTGTTTGCTTTTTTTCGCCCTTGCTCAGTTGCATAGATGAAACATCATTATTCTTGTGAGACATATGTAAGTAGGCTGTTTGCACAACGCCCCTCGTTATTATCAGCATTCATATCTGAAGTGAGATGTTGCATTGTTAGTTCTGATAATTATGTGTCTTTTTAAAACATTCTATGACTAGGTAATATTTAGCATTTAATTTTGCAAATTTATATTTTTATTTGTTGAATTGAAGCTTTTTATGCATTGTCTTTCTTAACGTTTCATATTATTTTAAGTTTTCCCACTTTTTTTTATTTTTATCAATTAAACATTCCATCTCGTTCAATTCGCCACCACAGAATCGCAAGTAATTCAATTACTTTTTTCTGTTTTAATTATAATTTTATTTGTTTTTCTATTTTTGATGTGAATTCGAAGAGTATATTTCCAAAAACTTTGTTTTGTCATTTCAGATGGAAAGTTCACTGTGTCACAAATTTTAAATGAGGTCATTATTACAATCTAACTTCCCAAACGTCTGGAATGGCTGAACAAGATAGAAAAGCTCAACTAGAAGAAATTCAGTCCATTGAAGCTATATACAGTGATTTAATTTATATGGAATCGCCATCACAATTAAGTTTGCGGTTTTCTGAGGATGTGCAGTTGAACGTCAGTCTTCCCAAATGTTATCCATCTAGGTAAACAATTTCTGCAATACATGAAGTATTTGGTGTACAGTTCTATTAGTGAAAGTATCGCTATATGATAAAACATTTATTCATTTAAAAGAACATTTTGGTCCATAAACTTTCTTAGAGTTTGAGAAATAATTTTTTCTCGTCATTTAATGTCGCGTTCTTTCAGTCAGATATAGTTTTTTTACTTCTTCCACTTTGCAAGTTGTGAGAATTAATGAACTTGAAGTTGAGATCGAATCACTAAATTTATCCAATAGCTTCAGGTCACCGCCATATTTTGAGCTGAGTGGTCCATCACTGAAAGAAGCAGAGAAATTGAAGATCATAAATTCACTGAATGAAATATATGCTAAAAATATCGGTCAGCCGATTTTATATGAATGGATTTCATATCTAAGTAATTATTTGGTTGATTATGATCGTGATTTTGATGAAAAGTTAAATAAAGAGGATGAAGCTGCATCTGTTAGCCCAACTGCTTCATCGACATCACAGTTACCTCTTCCAAAAATAATTAGTGGTGATTCCTTCGTAGACCGGAAGAGTACGTTCCAGGCTCATGTTGCACAAGTCTATTCTAAAAAAGAAGTAGGTCTTTTTTAAAATCACTTCCTGAACTTTCATAGTTTCCATACTTATTGTGATAGTTCTATTCTAAAATTTTTTAGGTAGTTATGGTACTGAATAAATTGAAAGAAAATAATAAAATAGCTCGAGCAACTCATAATATGTATGCTTGGTTAACTGAAGAAAATGTGAAGGGTCGCTTAATTAAACAGCATGATTGCGAAGTAAGATTATTGTCTTGTTTTTTATCGTTGGGTAATTGTATGTTCTGCAACGGTAAAAAAAAAAATCCTTCTTTTTTAATAAGGTATGATGTGACGCAGATTTTTATAAAACGTTTGAAATCCGAACTATTTGTTTCATTTTTTCGCCTAAATAACCATATAATTGCAGGATGATGGTGAGACTGGTGCTGGGGCAAAACTGTTAAATTTGCTAGAATTAATGAAAGCCAAAAACGTACTGGTAATAATTACACGCTGGTATGGAGGTATCCATCTTGGACCAGATCGGTTTCGGCATATATGTAATTTGGCACGTCAAATTCTAGTGGACAATGGCTTTTCGGGTCATTCATCATAACCATTGAAATTCTCTGATACTGGTAAGATAATGATAGAGATGAAACTATATTTTTTAAAAGAAATCATATATGAAATTTATCTGATATCTGTATTTCGAGAGATTTCTAAAATAGCGCGAAAATCTTATCATTTTTTTCTTTTTGTGCCTATCACATTGCTGCTTTTCATTATAAAAAAATAAAAAAGACATTAAGGCATAATCGCTTTGAGATTCATTTTCTTCCAAAAAATGAATGTTCCAAACATATATTAGGTGAAATGATATTAACCAGAAGTTCACTACTAAGTCTTATCCGTTTTTAATAGTTTTTCGTAGGTTTATTTCTTGAACAAATTATCACAATTATTATTATAAATAATAAAGGCCTTAAAATTCCCTATATTCGGTAAGACGAATCCTTGACACAGTTTATGCGTTTTAATTCAAAACTTCCCTCTGAATTTTTTTGCATTATCGTCAGGTATTTAGTAGTCATTTTTCTCTGCATTTCATAAATGGCGAGATTTTTTATTTTCATTCCGCGGGGAAATGTTGTAATATGCATCTATTCTTAATTCCAGAAGGCCTATTTTTGTAAATTTATCCAATTTGGTTAATTATTGAATTTGAGTAATGCTTTCGCGTTGCTTCTTTACTAAATACCATATATATATATATATATATATATATATATATATATATATAT
>UYYF01000239.1:0-25655 GCA_900618365.1 Thelazia callipaeda
CTTGATTTTTTCTTACAATTCTTTTTTTTATTTCTAATTCTTAACTATTAAAAAATCAAGTCGATTAACTTAAATTAATTAACAAATTTGACTAATTTAGCAATTAAATAATGAATTTTTTTTTATTTATTCAAAGGTGAATTCAGTTGTTTATTTGTTGCAATCAAATTAAATTGCAACCAATTAAAAAATTTACTTCAAATATTTACTTACCTTTTTTGAAAGATTTTCCATAATATTTGTAAAAATTTGTCGTTTCAAAGCAAATACAAACAAGCAGCAACGTCAAAAAACTAATATTTTGTAAAATTATTCATTTTTTTTCAATTTTTAATTTTTTAGCTTTGCTTAATTTTAGTTTCACGCAAACGATGACTTTAAATTGTAATACGCAAATGTATGACTTTAAATTGTAATATAAGTGGAATTCGTATTTACTCAGATACCGCAGATTCAATGGCTTGTAGGTAATTCAAAAAATGAAAATTATAGTTTTCGCTATTTTGTTTCCTACAGAAGGAAAATTGTTTGAAATGTAGCATATACTTTTTGATAAATATATATTTTAAATAATCTGAATACAAATATCAACAATTTATATTTTGTTTAGCAAATAGGATTTCGCCTTTTTTCGAAAAATTTCCATTTAAAGTTAATGTTACTTACTATTCAGTTCATTCATCTGATTACTTATTTTAGTATTGTAGACATAACTTGAATTATTTTTTAAAACTGTAAAAGTAAAGTAATAGTTTCATTAGATATTAAAAAAAAGTTTTTTGCAAATGCTATGAACAAAGTTATTAGTTGAAAGATTTGAAAAATGAATTAATAATTATTTGTGATTTCAAATTAAAAGAATTACTTGAAGGAATTATGACTGATTATTAAAAGTTTGTTGTACCCTTTGGTCAATTAAAAGTTGGTTGTGCTGTTTGGTCAAGTGATTAAAGTTAGTGCAATTGAAATATCCATTTGTAATAATAATTAGACGTATACATTTGGACATAGAATAATTTTAAAAAATTTTATTATATGAATACTTCTGGGCATGATAAATTAATTATGGTAATTTATATATTGTGTACTTACAATTCATAGTCACGCACGTGAAAATCATTAGCATTTCAATGTATAATAAATATTAGAGAGTATTTAATTCTCATAATTATTCATACTTTGAGGGTGTTATTATTCATGTGATGGAGAAGTAATTCGTGTCTTATATTTATATTTTAATGTGTATTTATTGTCAAACATCTGATTAATAAAAAGTTTTCAAATTTGCCATTTTGCATTAAAAATTTCTTTTAGTACTTTTTTATTACAACAAAATGTCAAAAAATTTTTTATGAAAATACAATTTTTTCCAAATAAAAAGCTCTCTTAAATGCTATTTTTTCAAACAATGATTTTGATAAAAATGAAAAAATGTCAATTTTAATTACTTACAGAATTTCAAATGAAAATATTTTGCAGTTTTTCAGAAAGAAAAGCTAATAAATAATTCTGAATTTCTTTTTTCACAGTAATATAGAGATAACTATAAAAGTAAAATTAATTTTGATTATGGATTTTAAAATTCTATAATTAAAGTTTGCTGTAATTAACTTATATTATTATGAATTTTAAAATTCTTAATCGAAATTAATCACGAAAATAAAAATTGTTTATTTTAAAAGTTTGCTGTAATTAACTTATATATTAGTATGTATCAAAAATATACAATAATTATGCAAAAGATAATATTTTCAAAAATTTACACGAAATTTATACTTTTTCAAAATTATCACAAAATTCGTTAAATTCAGCATTTATAATTCCAATACTTTTTTTACAAAGCGAAATTACAATAATAAATGTTTTTATCAAAAAAAACTAAACGATTAAATAACATTTGATATTTGAGTAAATTTCAAAAAATTAATTCAAATTAAAGCGTGAATCATAAATGCTCTACGTGCTATTGTCGTAATCTTTATTTGAAATAGTAGTCATCAATTCATTTTTTCAGATATCTTATTAATTTTATTAATAACATAGCTTTTATATTAACTGATGAGCATAAGGAAAAAAGCCATAAAAAGTGTTCACGTACGTGAAAATTTTTTAAATTAATAAGCAAATGTAAAATGTCATCATAGAATTATTGAAATTAAATCTCTTCAGGTGAAAATTTTTAGCTAATTTTTGATTATTCATTAAAGAAGTAAAGATAGAAATACTAAACATAGGAATAAAAAATTACTGAATAAAATTATTTGAATAAAAATTATCGAAATAAATAAATTATATTGATAACTCTTAAATACCCTACAGAATTCTGCATGGCTGGATTCTTCGATTAATAAATAAATGCAAGAAAAAATCGTCTTCAAAACTAAAGTACTACTTTGATTTCTTCTTTCACGAAAAATGATCAATCACAATGTAAAAAAAGATATTTTCAAAATTTTACACAAAATTTATACTTCCTCAAAGTCATCACAAAAATCGTTACTTAATAAAAATAATTTCTTAAATAATTTATACTCATTTTATGTTTAAAAATTGCATTCAAATAATATTGCGCATAATCCGATTACTAAGTAACTATGTAATTAGCACAAATAATTTTTGCATATTTATTGATTATAAGCTTGCAACTATTTATTATGAGAATTTTAGTAATTTAATAAAATAATAAGCTTAATATACTTTGTTTACAATTTATTTTTAATCCAAAGATTCAATTGAAATTGAAAACAAGTACAAAATGCACTGAAATAACTTTACTTAACAAAGAAAGAATGCTTTTTAATTCAAAAAATACTGAAAAATACATTTAAAATTATATTTGCTAAAAACATACAAAAATATTTTTGTCATTCAGCAAATAAATCTTTTACATATACCAAATTACTTGCATCGCTTACTAAGCAATACAGTAACTCAACGTTATATTTTCGATTATTTGCATGGATAATCCATCTTTCAGAATCATCACAGATTAAATTCCCTTTAAAATTTTTTTTATTATTCAAATTATTGTCATCAAATATATCGCTAGTATTATCACTATGCCTTCCATCGTACTGAAGAATATGCATTACATGCTCTCTAAAATATTAATTGAAATTAATCTATGCTATTTTTTTGATCAGTCTAATTATATAACAAAAAAGATCTTTAACATTTGTACATTACTTATGTACAAGAGTTTCAGGAAAATCCTATTTAATATGAATACAAATATGCATTTGAATTTGCATTCTCTTAAAAAGAAATGCAAAATATATGCAAATGCATATATTCAAAAAACAACAACTGCATAATTAATTTATATAGCTGTCAAAAAAATAAATTTTAAATTTGCTTTAACTAATTTATATTCCTAAAAAAAATCAAATGCCAAAATTCTAATTATTTATTTTTTCTTAAAAAATTGCGCCTTAGGTTTTTTAAACAATTTTTGAAGTGTTGTTATTTGATTTAAAAAAAAAGCATTCAAATTCATGTTAATTATTGGTATGTGTTAGAAAATAAAAGCGATTTTGTATTGAGATTTTTGTAATTTCGTATTAAAACTTCAAATTTGGTGTTTAAAGTATTTAATAATTAAATATCTTTGCAGTGATTTTATATTAAAATTTTCCATTTCGCATTAAAACTTTAAATTTCGTATTTAAAGTATTTAATAATTAAATAATTTTGCAAAGATTAACAATACTTGTTTGTCAAATCATCTCCAATGACTGTAAGATACGATGCCAAAGCTTTATGCGACAGATTCGGCTGAGTACAAGTAACATTAGCAGTTAAACATTCATTGCCAGAATACTTTGCAGTGAAAGATTTGCATCTGATCTTCCGAAAGTGAATTGGACAAGACCAGAAGGAACTGACTGATTGTAACATTTTACATTGTTGGCACCGTGGACGATCACTTTGTTCTTTTACTAAAATTTTTAAAATTAGCAAAGAAATTACAAAAAATAAATACTTAATAATTAAATAATTTTATAAAAAATAAACAATTTTATTAAAGAATTGTTTATTTTTTTATAATCAAAGAGAAGTAACTATTTGTGAAGATACTAACTTTATTTAACACATAAAAGTATTAAGTGATATAGTTTCAAGTTATAATAGCAAAATAATTTGTGATCACTTTGAAAATGGATAAAGTGCATGAGAATAAAATCAGATCAAACGAGAAAGTTTAATATTACAACTGAAATGTATATCATTATAGTAAATACGAATAAATGAATGATCTGATGATTAGATCGATTGATCTGATAAAATCAGTTATGATAAAATGGAATACATCTCTGGTTATATCACACATTGACTTGAAGAAATAAATAAATATTGCCATTATCAGATCAATGACATTCATTGCATCTCTGTTTTGGTCTTATGCTGAATATGTAGCTGATTGCATGATTGTGAATTCTTGTGAAAAATTTGAATGGAGACTTCAGATAACTAAAACACTGACCTGGTCGAAGTTGCGCTGCTTTTATCTTTGCAAATTTGGTATCAATTTTCGGACTCAGAACAATTTTTGGTTTTTCAAAATGTTCCACATAAAGTTTATCTACAGCTTGATCATAATTTCGCTTGGCATTAAATCGAGCTAAATGATAAGAGAAAAAACCTGGGCTACAGGCTAAACTTGTAGTCAAATTACCAAAAAGAGATAGACAAATCATCAACTGACTATGCCTCATCTTGCATCGAAAGTGAAGGAAGAACAGTAGGTCAAAGGTTGTGGATAATTATTAAAGGTCGTTCACCCCAAGTAAACCATTCTGTCTTCTGCATTATACTGGTCTTATTTTAAAGTAATGAAAAAATACAGGAATTTAATAAAATACAAAGGATATAAATTAATGTTTACATTACTTCACGTCTTCACAGCTTTAAATTCATTCTGTAGTTAAAAATTGATTATCCATTCAATTTTAAAAGTATTTTATCAGTTATTTCCTTTAATAAAATTTAAATTATTTCAAAAATAGGTGGTAATTTCGTTAAGTTTTCTTCGAATTCAAAATCAAAGTTGATCAATCTTACGATAGCAAAAATAATTAACTATGAATGATCATTCAGTGTTAGAATTTTACGCTTTCAAGGACATAATATAAACATAGAGTATTAGTATTTATTTATATCAGCACCTTGTTTTATCATCTACATGACCCATGACCTCACTGAACTGTTTGCTCTTTAAAAGTTTTAAAATGAAGGATGAATACAAAACCTAACTGATCTAAAAAAATTCTTAGTTTGTAGTTGTAAAGAAAATGAACAAAGTTTACTTTACAACATTTACTTAGTAAAGTGAAATTCGATCCGATGGTCACTTAAGTCAACAACAAACTGAAAAAGTTAAATTAGCTTCTTAATAATATTGGACTGCTGTTTGTTCTCTCCTTCGGTCAATTCTATAGCAAAATTTACTTTCTCATTCTTAATCAAATACTTGTATTTAAATGTAGTTTAGTTTGCTTCCACATTTGCTCATACCATTATTAACCCCTGACCACTGGCCATTACAATAAGATGACTAGTATAGTCGTTCAAATATTTTAATCATCTTTCAAACTTAACTAACAGTTCAATAGTAACTATGATACAGTTTTATGTTAATATTTTTTTATTTCCTTTCAAGTCTACGATATATGTTATATTTGTGAGTTAAGTTGAAAAAAAATTTTGCTATTTATAATTATTTTATTCAAATAATAATAATTTGAATATTCATATACCGTAAGTTTGAAAAGAAAAGAGTAAATAAGCATAGAATATTTAATCAGTAAACTGTAGCTTTTAAGAGTCTGAAAACGATTATATTTAACATAAATATGCATCGATATTTATTGGAATTATTTTTGCTACAAATTACTATTATGTTAATTGATGCTGATCAAGAATCCCACGCTATGTGCACTGATAAATCCTCACATTGCAAGCGTAGAAGTCATTTATGTGACAGCAATGCATTTCGTGAAGTAATGCAATCACTTTGTAAAAAGTAAGTATTTTACGTAAATTTTTTCTGCTTAGAATTCATGTACTAATTTTGTCTGACACTTATGTACTCACGTGAAGGATTACATAATTATGTGTGAATCTTGTAATGATATTTCAAATACTAATTTGCATAAATTTTTCAGAACTTGTAACTTATGTGATGATGGAAATGAAGATTTGCTAAAAGTACAGCATGAAATCGAAGAAGACAATACACGTTTGTTCATAATTTTACAATATTAACTTCCATTTTAATTAAAATTTCACGTCAAAAAAACGTAGACATAAAACGAAAAAATGAAAAACAAAGGTGCTAAATATAAAAATAAAGTGTGAAAGTATTAAATTAGTATACTCAAATTTTCTTTTTATTTATACTAATAGAATTTATTATTGAAGCGAAGAAATTTTTAGAGGAAGCTTCAGAGGAAGAAGACGAAATAAGCGATAAAGAACATCCGGAATCTGAAACGGATATTGACGAATCAGAAGAAGTCCCGGAGGAGTATGTTACAGTACTGCCAACAACGACCAAAACGTATTTTACGACAAAGAACGTGAAAACTACTCACTGTATTGATCTATCGCCTGATTGTGAAGGTAATTGTATTCAAAAATTCTTTAAAGCAAAATTTAATATTCACTTATTATTATCGTACTAAAAATAAATGAAAAGATGGCCGAAAATACCTCAATAAATATTTTTTTATTTTTGAAAATTAAAGAGATAAAAGTATATATTAGCGTAATCCATTATTTTTAAACTAAATATTTAAAAGAAAGTATACGTAAATGAAATGAAAGAAGTAATTTTGTTATTTTTAGTGAAGTTTCAGGCAAGCAGCATTTGTGCAGTGAGCTTACTTATGCTCGTCTTATGAGGAAAGAATGTCCAAAAACGTGTCAATCATGCGAAACTACTACTTCATCACGAAGTACATTAGAAACCTCTATTTCTTTTATTCTACACTGTTTTGTTATGTACTAAACTGATCTTTTAACTACTGATTAAAATAAATAATATTTTATTACTTTGATTCATAAAAATTCGCAAATGCAGCTTTCTCGATCAAAAAATTTTATATAAAATCACCATCATGTTACAAATGGATAAATTTGAAAGTGAGAATGCTATAACAATATTTTTTTTTGTAAAATCATCGTCATGTTACAGTTGGATATAATAATTATTCTGACAACTGCTAATTAATAAAAATTTATAGACGAGATTTCAGGTCACCGATTACCGAGTCATCATCTTATCCATGGATCAAGTAGGAGTGGGATGCATGTTTCAGAATGTCGAGATATAGCATCGGACTGTCGAGCATCTTTGTGCGATAACCAGAGCTATCGTCAACTTATGGAGACTGTTTGCAAGGAAACATGTTCATTGTGCTGATTTCTAGCATCAAATGTTATTACTGTACAGTGATAGATCATATTTGTTTTTACTTGATCAAATTTTAGAGATTAAGATAGATTAATTTGTGATTTGACTAAAAAGCAATTTGTAACCAAAAACATTGATAGCTGTATTGATGTAAGCAGCAATTAATTCTCTAATTTTAATTTCAGCCCATGATTGTTTAATATTTATTTAAATTATATAAAGATTAGTCGATTTTCCTAATCATTAAGACATCAAACTAAGGTTCTGATTAAGATGATCAAATGACCAATCAATCCATCAGTGCAAATAAGCATTTACTAAATACACAAATATAATTGGTGGAATGCATATTTATCAACATCAATATTCTTTAATCATTTATTCAAACAATTAAAAGTACGATTAAATGAATTTTCTGAACAAACAGTGATCACCAGTTTTTTGCATAATGATAAATTCCAGCGACTAAAAAAATATTATAGTCTCAGGAAACAAATCATTATGAAATTAAATACCCGAAGGATAAATTAAACAGAATTTATTTAAATTTTAGGAACCAAATTATAATGAAGTTGAAAACCTGAAGGATAAACTGAACAAAACATGTTTAAATTTTATAGGATAGAAATGTGCCCGTGAGATCGAGAATTGTCAGATCTATAAGCTAGTTCAGCAGATATCCAATCTCGATAAAAATTTTTCACTCAAATATTCCAAAATCAGCAATGTCATTTACCTTTTGCTTGTCTTCCTGAAACTCTCAAATTTTTGTGAGCTAATAAACTGATGGCCAATGCTTTAAATCTGAAACTACATTTAGTCTTACAAAACAATCCTTTGCAAAAAAGTGGGTAGCGAAAAATGGTGAATAAAAGTATTGAAACCCAGTGAAAAGGAAATTTTTTTAAGAGTAAATATGCCAGATAAAAGTTTGAAAAATCTCATTAAATGCATTCAAGCATTAAAAAACAATAAATTGAAAGCTTAAATAAATGACATTTATGAATAGCAAATTAGAAAATTAAATTCGAAAGAAATAATGATGAACTGATAATTACACTTGCATTAGAAAGGAATAATTTAAACGATGATATAAAAACATGAATTAATTTAGACATACAATTAAGAATTTATTTATATATGCTGACCATACTTAAGTATACAAAATGCAATCCGTACTGTATTTTCAGACATTCAACAACAACAGAAAAATGCGCAAGTAACAATAACAAATGAAATGAAAACAAGCAAATTTACGATAAGCATATTGGTTATTGAAAAATATTCAACGATCATTTTAGAAAATTGCTGAAAAATAAACAGATTTCAATGGATCATATTGCAAGAATCGTCAAATATCGAGTAGTGAAATAAGTTTCCAAAAAACAAACAATCAAACTTGATTTTTATTTAAGTAACAATCAACATTCCTTTTTTCTGATAAATAAATTCAACGTTGAATTTTGCTAAAATTTTTGATAGAATTCAATTGTGAAGTCAAATTTAGTATTGTCTGTCTTGAAATAGTAATAAAAGAGCTTTCAGGCACTATTCAACAAAAGCTCAAGAAGTGAAAATCTTCAAAAATAAAATATTAAAGCATACATTTCTGAAAAAAGAAAAGTGAAGAAAATGGAAATGAGAAATTTTATGAAAAATATTTTAATAACCGGAAGGTAGTTCTTTCAAGTTCAAATTTTTTGCAGATATAAGCTAGTAAAGTTAAATTAGACCAACTTTTATTTAAATTCTTTCAAATAACTTTGATAATTTCCATTTTTGTCCCCCACATATACTTTATTCTAGTTCGTTTTTATCATAACCCAGAATTGGCTGACTTTGAAACACATTTTCGTTATTTTCTAGACTAGTTTGCCGCTTCTTTCGTCTGCAAATTCAATAAGTAAATGACATAGATATTGTATTTTACTTTTCACAAGTCAAACGTCGAGATTCATAACAAGCTACTGAAATAACGAACATGTAATTATTGCTTTAAATAGCAACAATTAATGTCCACTTAAGCTACCGTCACACAATCATTAGCAATTACTACTATCAGCAAGTTCCTATCGAGTAATGAACACAGCATCCAAATAACCTTCTTCATCAAGCTTAAATTACACTAAAATTCCTTTTTAAGTAAGGAATTTAAGTGTATATCAAACCTAACAACTAAACTTAAGTGATTTTTGTCATCTAAAAAACGGAACGAATTTAAGATTACAAATTTTAGAAAAAGTTTCGATTTGAAACGAAAAAAAAACAAATCAAAGAGTAACAAAACCATTAAAAGTAATCAAAAACAGATAAATATTCATTTATTTACATACTTTTCACGCTTCTCAACATCATAAGTTCTGTGACGATTAAATGCCGAACATGTGTAGATAATTAAGAAGAGCAGCAAGAACATTACTAGAATAGTTATAAGAGGATAGATCCACCTGTACGAACCTGCAAAGTTTGATTTTACTTTAATAGTAAGAATATTTATTCATTAACAGAAGTATTTCTCTAATTGCGAAAGTTTATGAACGCTATCAGCAATTTTCAAAATCCGAGAATTTATGTATTTGCTTTCAAATATCATACTTTCATTTATGTCGAAAATCAAATCTGTATAATAATTATAATTCCTAAAAAATGCTTAGAACCTAGGTAATATATACCTTCGTGGTTTTTGACCTCTAAAAAACCAACAAAATTTTAGATTACAAATTTTAAAAAAGTTTTGATTTGAAGCAACAAAAAAAAACAAGTGAAAGAGCACTAAAAACTTTGAAAGGTATTAATTTTCTATTAAATCTGTTAGTGGAGATTAAGTAAACTTTAATGAATCTAACTTTCAAAAGAAAATGAATGATATGATTTAGTTAAAAAATCTGCAGCCTAAAATATGCTATATTTGAACTGATGAATACCATAAGTGAATATTAACCTCCTTCTACACGATGCCTCATCATCTGCATACAGATTAAGTAAATAAATATATCTTCTTCTGCTTAATAATTTCAACTTTTATAAGCCCCTGTTTAGTTTACCTTCCGTTACAATTTACTTTGCGAATATAATTGTAATGATGAGCAATTTTCAAGTATAGTCTCGGAATGTGAATACAAAAGTGTCGAGTCAAACAAATAAAATCTTAAAGTTTGCTTGAAATTTTATTACTAGACGATTATTTCTTATGAACCCTAAATGCACTTAAACTAACAAGTTTGGCTTTGTGCAACGATCATGTAAATTATAGTGAACTGTTAAGAATTGAAATTGGACTTAATATTACGACAGTCGATATATTTTGTAGTAAAAACTTTGGCTAGTTTCCAGTGTATTAAATATTCATCAACTGAAGGCTAATAAAAATATACATACCTTTAACTTTAAGTTCCCGGTCTAATCGAGATTCCCATGGAATACTTTCACCATCAATTTCGACAGGAAATGAATTTCGTGCAATACAAGAGTAAACTCCTTCATCATCAAATTCGACTTTTGAGATTTGTAAATCTGTTTCCAAGAAAGTCACTTGCTCCGTCGACGCTGTACCAAAATTAAGACAGTTGAACTAATTATTAAGTTCTATTTAAAAATTGCTCCATATTTCATAGCAAATGGATATGAAATATGGAGCAATTTTTAGCTAACTTTTTTAACATTAAGTCAATTGAACAAATCGGAATGAAAAATTTGTTTAAGTAACAGCTTTTCAAAATTAAAGAATGGTGGTGATCATAAAAATAATGGCGACAATTATAATTCTTACCAACAGGTACATCATTTTTGAGCCACTCAACGGTCGGTTTTGGAAAACCACGCACTGGACAGTCAAGTGTTACAGTTTCACCCTCAATTGCTCTTAAAGTGGGTGCTCTGACCCGAAAATGATCGTCGCCAACAGTTTCTAATACTTTAGAATGGTTAACGTGAAACACCGGACGCACTAAAAATATAAGAATGATAACATCAAAAACTGATCATTAAAATTCATCAAACTAATTTGCAAACAAAACTCAATTACCATAACATAACAATTGAAATAATCATTAAAAAATGCCCAGAATGTTTGCTTTCTTATCAGTGATATATGTTCATTTTAGCACTCATTCTTTCCTTTTTTCAAACCTTGATTAATTTCAATGTAATAACGACTAACTGTTAACAAATAACCATCCCCAAACTAATTCATCATCTTCGGTAGTCATTTCACATCGATACTTGCCAGCACTTGATATTGTAGCAGTACCGAACTCTAGAATTGCTCTTGATTGATTGCTGATAAGTGCAGGGAAAATTTCTTTGTTATCAGCTCGGATAAAATGAGCTTCTTTAATAGAAAGCAATCGTTGGGATTCTTTAGATCGTGCCTGACACCTGAAAGATCTTCACATATATATGATGTAGTAATAATCTCAAAATATGTTTGATTTTTTACTCTGTTAACTTATTAAAAAAGCCATTTTTTACACATAAGTGGTAGACAGATAAACTTCCGTAAAATGCAATTATTAATGTCGCCTCCAAATAAAACTCATTTCAACAGAAAATAGTAATTACACTACTTCACGCCACGAAATTTATTAACTACTCTAAAACACAACAACAAATAAGCGATGAATGTATCCTTCAACGTTTCTATAATTATCTGAAGAGATTACATTTTATTCTTTTCAATTATTGCTGGAAAAAAATAGGCAAAATAAATTAAAAAATCGCGGTAAAAATTGCTAAATTTGTATAATAACAGAAATATTAGCGTAAAATCTAAGCCATTAAGAGAGGAAATTCATATTATCGATAAAAAGCATCTATTTGATTACTAAATTTTAATAGAAAGCTTTTCAGGAATTAATGAAATTGACTACCAGATCTAAAATAAAAATAATACGAAAATTGCCCAATAATTCTCATCACATACAAATTGAAAAATTTCGAAAAAATACAATCTTAATCAAAAAATTTTAATCACAAGCATTCATTAAAAACTCATTACCTTAAATTACTAAAAATTTAATCTTAAAGTGAATTTTCCGATGCTACAATTTAAACTCGTAACCAATTTTGCCACTCTTAAATACTATTTTCATTGTTTAGTTTCTCCAACACAAACATAACTACGAAAAAATGAAATAAATTATTCATATTCAAAAGCAATATATGATTAAACCAGTAATTATGTCAAAAATTAATTAATGAATAAAAAATTCTGAAAAAATAAAAATAGCTAACAGTAATGTTCAACCGAGAAACTGACTCAAAAGAATAAAAGTAATTAAACTAACCATAAACTAGGTATATTAGCTTTGAGTGGATGATCTTCACCTGATTTTGCCACGGTTGCATTGAAAATGACTTCCAAATTGCCCTGAGCAAACGGATTGCTACTTGCATGAATTGCATTGCTTATAAAAATCGCTGAAAGTTTTTTCAATTAATTTCCGAGATATGTTGTGATTATATAAATATACATTTCTGATTCATTTTATTTTTAATAACCATTTTTTAATATTAATATAAATGTGGAAGTATTACTCTGCAAACACTATAACTGCTGAAAGGAAAACTTATTATAAGTAAAATAACGATAAAAAGAATAGAAATAAGAGTATTACTCTGTAAATTATCATATGAATGAAAATAAGACTTACTGACATTGTAATTATAATTTTCGTACATGAAAAATAATTAAAAAGTTGAAATTTTACCAGAAAAACAATAGAAAAAACGAATGGTCTTCATTTGTCGGATAAGTCAATTTATTTGATATTTTTGAGAAAGTAAATCGTTCCAACAATATGTAGTAAAAAAGTAGTAAGCAATTTTTAGCAAAGTTACTATTTTCACGTATTTTATGATTGAAAGCTATCGCATAATTCCAATACAGAACCCAATAAGTACAGTTGCACAAATGCAGATTGACAATCACTCGTTCTGAAAAACATTAAAAGTTTTTTATCATGACTTTATATTGATATAATTAATAATAATCATTATTATTTTAATTATAATAATTATAATGATAATAATAATAGCAATAAAAACAATAATAACCAGTAAATAAGTAGTATTAATAATAAATAACGATGATAATGATAATAGTAATTTATTATTGTATATATACTGTAAAGCAAAAATATAGAAGCAAGAAGAACAGTAAAAAAATTTCTGCTAATGAAAAATAGTAACGGCACTTTCGTTATTGATACTAATGTTAATACACTATTCTTATATACATATATGTTGACACATTAAAAAACGAAAACATATCATGCTGAATGACGCTAAAATAATTGCTGAGAATTCCATGATGTGTTTTACGTCACCAAGTAGGTGTAAAAAATATGAAAACTATTTAAGTTAAGTGAAGATCAAAATGAAGCAAAAAAACTGATCATTTCTAAATCATAAAAAAATAAATAAATAAAGATAACGACTAACTTTAGACCAACTTCCTACTTTAAGAAAAAACTGGAAAGATTTTCTAAAATACATTAATTTTTTTTCACAACAAAAAGTTTTTGTATATATAAGCTCATATCATTGGCAAATTGAACTCCAATTACTTTTACACAAGTTTGATAAGACTAAACTATACATTAAAAACGCAGCAAAATTTTTTTTCAATTTTACATAAGCTACAAATTATTTTTTAACGTAATTTAACTTTATTGTTTAATGTTTTGCATTAATTTTTTTGTTAAAAAAAATTGCAAATTAACTTACCTTTGGAAATGCTAAAGCAAGAAAAAAGTAGACAACAAATTTCTAAAATTCAAAAATTAACAAAAATTGATGATTGTAGCACACGAAATGTTCACGAATATTTTTTGATTCATACTACTATATCGGAGAGATAAAATCTTGTCAATAAATTACATACGAATCGATATAATGAATCCTTATTCATTTATTCCTATTCAGTCATAAAAATTTATTGCTATTTTTTGCTACTCTATTTGCATAATAATTTCACAAATAACAAAAAAAACGATAGACAAAAATAAAGCATAATTAATATGTAAACAAAAATAATGCAGTCATCACACATATTTTAAAAAAAGCGCTTTAAACTTTTGACAACTGTATCGTAATTAAATTACATTCAAGTCAGCATAAAATTATCATAAGTTTGCTGTCAAATATGCAAATTTTTCCATGGATACAACATAAGGTATTTGACAGGTACTGAAAATATTAAACCTTAAAGAGAAATTATTTCTGCTCAATTGTTTGAAATTTACTTTTTGACAAAGCAGTTTGCTAAATATTAATAAGACAATCTTATTCCAAAATTAGAAAGTTTCAAATAACTGAAAGCGAAAAGTGAGCCAAGTCATTATATTTGATAATTAAAATATTCTAACCATTGAGTACAAAAAATAAAATAATTCTTTCACTTACTTAAAATAATGAACACTACTAAACTTTTCAAATTATATGCATACTGAAGGAGAAAAAAAATTACGTTTCAACACTCAGTTCTGATGTTCATATGGATCAAAAATGAAGAAGAATAGATACCAATGACTCCCGTGAGTATACTTGCTACTCAAAGAAACACGGTTCAGAATATCCATTTAAATGAACAATCAATGACAAAAAAATATTTCTTTGTCATCGACTAATACGAAACGTCATCTCACGTTAAATATAGACGCAACTCAGAAATTCGTACTCATAGAGAGTTATAACAAGTAGATTAATTGTATCATTAAAAAAGATGACAGATATTTTTTGTGTGACTGATTAAACATATACCATAATAACAAACTGAACTGAAAAATAAAACAAATTATGCACCACTTGAACTCTGCAGAACATTGACTTTTTATTTTTACTTTTTACAAAACATTTTCATGTTGAAATGTTTTCAAAGAAGTTTTTGTGTAAATATAATTAATTTAATTTAACGAATTTGAAAACAGAATGATGCAAAAAGTTTTTCATGACCGAAAAAATTAGAAAATAAACGACTGTACTTCTTTAGAGCAAATAATTTGAGTAAACATTTATCGCAACAATCATTAATGAGGTTTTCGTTACAATTCAAAATGATTCATTCATCTGATATAAAAGTATTTGTCACTAAAAGCTCAAATTTATGAAAAGTACGAGAAAAAATTAAGAAAATTTTAGGTCAATTAAAATAAATATATTTGTTACCATAACAAAATTAATGAAGTTAGCAAATAAGTTATATCATTGCAAGAATGATCTTATGTGATAAGTTTATCACCTGCCTGTTTTGAGCCATTCTTTAGTCCTTCAAAGCCTTATTTTCTCAATTCATTCATTTTATTTTTAAATAATCTTTCATACAATGTCAAAACTATAATTTTTCACTATTTGCTGCAAAAATTTATCAATTCTGTAATTGAAAATTTGAATTCTTGCCGTGCATTCAGGACAAATTTATTCAAAAAAAATTAGCCAAAAAAATGACATAAATCAAATTGGCGAGAGGAAAAAATAGACGAAAACTGGTTATCAAGAAAACAAAATCAAGGGTAAATGCTTAAATTGGCCGAGAGTAAATCAAAAAAATACTAAAAATTAGATACTTGAATTACATACAGACAGAATTGGAGCTTTAAATACATTCAATGCAAAATTTATCTGAATACACAGCAAACTCACCAATATTTTAATAGTTATATTTTTAAATTTTGCATTCATTTTGCATTTCATTTGTAGATGGAAAGTTTACAGACAACTACGCCGTTATAAAAATAAAATCGAAATGGTATATTAAGTTTTCAAATAAAAAAGTATATATCTCCAAGTAAACAAATGTATTATATTCAAATAAATAAATGATAGACTAAAAATCATGATAATAAATGAATCAAAATAATACTTTAAATAATTAAGAACACAAATGTTTACAACATAAAATCTTTTGACATCAGCAAACGAAGTAATTAATTGTAGAAACTAACACATTATATATTATATAGTCCTCAAAAGATAAATAACGTAGTGCATACACGTTTGCAAAATCAGTAATATAGTTAAATTTCTACGGTGAGATTAAAACTTTTAAAAGCTTAATTAAGAAATTATATTTTCGGAAAATAAAATGCTACTTTAGAATTTTATTGTCACTTTTTTTCAAAACAGCTCCCGCTGTGAACAGGTGGCTTTATATCGTCAGGTAATTGCATAAATAAATGCTTTTATGAGGAAAAAAAAAACTTTTGGCTAAATTATTCGAAGCAATTTAAAATTTAAATAAAATATAAAAATATTTGCATAAAGGATTAGTAATTTTAATATCGAATAATTCATAATGCAAACTGACTACCGATAAATAAATAAAAAATTAAAACAAAAAATTTCATGAAGTTTTTTTAATGAAACAGCGTGTAGAATAAGAAATATTCATGTCAAATGTATGTTCACAAGTAATTGCAAAGAAATTATAGATGAAAAATCATGAAATTTAAAACAAATATATTTATCCATTTATAAATGCATATATTTTTATTTTGGCTGCTGAAAATTAAAAAAAAAGAAAATGCATTTTTGAAAAAATAAACAATAACAGAAAATATTCTGATGTTTACTAAATATATGAAAAGTATTTTATTTTTTCAAGTACATGTAAAACAATAGAAAAGAAATCCGTGTCCAATTTAAAATAATTTGTATCAGTGATCTAGAAATGGGAATAGAAAATTTTAAAAATTTTTAAACTTAATTTGTTTTTAGAATTTTTCAAGCTCTAAAGAATTTTTGAATTCCAAAGAAGCATTGGCACTTTTGAACAATTTAATACACTGTAGTAAGTAAAAATATAACCTTATATAAAAAATGCTCTGATTTGGGAAGTTAAAAACTATAATTTAGTTCCTAAAACAATTAAAATATTTTAGAATGACTTGGTAATTATCAAATTGCTTTCACACATTTTTATAATGATCAGAAAGAACCGGTTCATCGCCAAAAATCACTGGGAATTAAAAATTCATACTTGTTCAATAAAACTTGCAATTTTGAAATCGACCTAATTTTAATTTTAATTTTAAACCTAAATTCAACACGTGCACATGTGAATTTATCGACCACATGCTATCGACGGAAATGATTAATTAAATTATTATCAGTATTTGATGAACCTTAATCTAGTCACTTATTTAGTCGCAAATAGTTTTTTGAAATTAATTACTTAAACATATGAAAACCTTATCACTATAACAACAAAGTCCACGTATCAGTGATTAATATAGTACATCTTGAATTTAATTATGTCAAAAGTGTTGCTGCCTTCGCTTTATATGGCTTTTCGAGTTGTATTTAATGCATGTGAAAATAAACTTTTTAGCCTGGCTTTTAAAATGATGTGAGATAATAAACAAATGTTCACTTCATTATTTATTCCAATGGTTTCATCGATATAAATTTAAATTTTTGCATGAATGACTGAATACAAATTTTCATTGCTAATAAATACATTGGTATAAGTTCAAAAAATATTTTGAGGTCAAGTGACTCAGTGTTAATGCACTACCTTTTTCTTATAATATATTCTCCGTTATTTTAAATCATAAATTTGCTCAAGTAATTTAAATATCGAATTTTTGCTTTTAAAAGCGAAACTCTTAATTAAGAGTATTGATATAACTAACCCAGTACCATTTACTGGATATAATTCAGATTAATACAGAATTTCCATAAATATGAGAAAGTTATCAAAACTTATAGGCTATATGTGAAGTATACAAATGTGTTCAACACATGACAATATTATGTGAAATCCCACGTAAAAGTTCTTTATTCTTCTTTTGGAACTATTAAGAACTCCAAAAATTGAATTTATATCTCACGGCAACAAACAAGTGATATAATGAACTGTTGTAATGTAAATATTTTGAAAGTAAAGAGTGAATAATAAAGTCAACGTCATAAAAGTTTCAAAAACATGCATAAAATGAACAAATTTCATGACCCGACAGCGTGAAAAACTTTATGATATTTTGCATACATTTTCAAATGTTCTAAAGAGCACTTCATCTCTTCATTAAATTTGTTCACATCTGTTTTCAAATTTCTTGAATTTTCAAATATACGACACAAAGCTTATATTTTATTATAATTTTAGTGACTGATTTAGACTTTTCAGCTCAATAATCCGATCTGATCAGTCTAATATCGATATTATTAATAAGTAGTATACTTATAATATCAGCGATCTCAGCTAAAGATAATAGAACGCGAAATATAATTAGAATAATCACTGGTAAATATGAACTTGGCTTGTATTCATATCATACGCTTATGCTTTTAACTTTTAAGTTGTAGGCTTAAAATGGTTTTAAAATTGAATATATTACAGCTGTTATTTTTGATGGAAATTTTTGCAATGAATTTCATATCAGTCATATAGATTTCTTTTTACATGAATAATTCCTTTTTAAAAAAACACTTTGAAATATCTAACTGCAAATAGTATTTATGTTAATAATATGCAAATTTTATGCAAAAAAAAAAATTTGTGGAGCAAAGAAAAAGAAATATTAGTTATTCCTAGGAGTATTTAAAAGTTTGTTTTCGGTGAAAAATGCTGGTTTATTTGAATGACAGGAGAGAAAAAATTAATCCAAACGAGATTTCATAAGTTTTAACTAAAATATTTCCAGGATTTTTTAGGTCTCAACCAAATCAATAATAAGAAAGAAAGTGTATTAGAAAAGCGGAAAAGCATATGAAAATGCTAGCATGTTTATGTTTGAGTTATATTCATATGAGCTCGCTTAGCCTACTTGAAGTATCATCAGAATCAGTTCAGTTATCTTATTCTAGCATTAAAAAGGATTAGGATGGAAATCATAATAAATACTCTCCTTTTATGTTTGATTTTTCTTGCGAAAAATGCAAATATAAAATCCATATTATGATTAAATGAATTAATTATGTTATGTACTATGAGCATTCTATATTATATTTAAAAAATTTGAACTTATAATTGCATGACACAGCAAACTCAAATGAAAATAACAAAAACAATGAAAACGGAAAAATAACGCAAATTAAGTAGGATTCGAAAGCTGGGGAATTTAAGTAAACAAATTTAAATAGTGGAAAGTTAAAAACAGATTCTAATTCACTTCATGAACTGAACGAAATTAATCAATAATTTATGGGAGGTATTGCTTTTTTGAACTTAACAAGAGAGTTAATTTTAATTTTTGTGAAAATATATGAGTACAGAACATACTATCCCTCAACAAAAGTTATACTGTAAAAATATTAAAAAAGCTTGAAAATAAACACAGTCATTTGAGTGAGGTGAAAATATATCCAAATGAACTAGAAGTAAAATATCGTATTTGTTTGATTTTGTAAAACAGCCATGGATGATTCAGAGTTTTATTTTTTGAGAACTAGCTGCAATTTTTAGGTGATAACTCTTTTTCTATGTTTGCTTCTTGACACTTCTGAGCAATTCAAAAGTTTCAAAGTGAATAAAAAATTTAAGTTTTTATTGAAGTTATGCTCAAAAACTAGAGATTATTAATATTAGCACTTTCTCAATTTGACCCACTGTTACAGCCTACTGTAAGATGGTGAACTCGAATAAAAAACTTTCTTGAATAAAGGAAGATCGATAAAACTGGAGTTTAAAATAATAAATTCTAATATGTTAGTTTCTAGCAATAGAGTAAACTATCAGTGATTAAATTTTCACTACTGTCACCGTATGTCTAAAGCAAGATTAGAGCGAAATCAGCAATATTACAATTTCTTCATAATACCATCAAGTTAATGATTGTAAAATTTAAAGCAAACAGCATTGTTTATTTCGCATTTTCTATTCACATAATCGTTCATAAATTTGATGCAAATTATATCCACATCGATTGTGAAAGTAATTTTTGAAATGCAGTTTGCTTTTGCTTTTTCATACTTTGCAAGGATGATTTGCAATTATTACACGGACTTCGCACATCATTATCACGTAACAATTCTTGAATCTTATTTTAAAGAAAAATACGATTCCCTGTTTTTTTTTTTGAGTAAATTACCATCAAAATAAGCTTAAATGCCAAAAATTTTTGCATAAATAGTTGCTATTTCAGAAAAGAATAATTACATTCATCTCAGTAGCACGCATTCTACAGCATGTTCACACGTTTTTCAAATCGCTCAATTGACTGCTCTCTATACTACACCCATCCCGTACCAGATTGAGGTACAGAATCCTATAAACTTTCTGATATTTGGATTGATTATCAAAAGACCAGCTATCATAACAATATTCCAGGAAGATGTTACTTTGACACACTCGCATTATCATTACAAATACTTCACCATATGCATATTCATAGTTTACAGAACCTTTCATAAATAACCATTCATTTCCAACAGCTACTTCATAATTTCCATTCCCTAAGGTCAAAAGTCATTCGTCGCAAAGCGAATTCAAATGTATAATAAAAATTTGATAATTCTTTGATCTTTAGGATCAATAGGCAGAAATAAATGTACAACAAACTGAGAGTTGGTGCTTTTTCATTTTGAAACATCAGTTTATAATAACTCATTGAAATATTTTGTCATTTTAAGCTGTAAAACGTCGCAGAGTAATAAAATATAGATCATTAACTCTTGAAAATCAATATTTATATTAATTAAAAACCCAAAAAAGTCAATAAAAGGATCCAAATTTAAAAAATATAGCCGAGAGCTTACTTTCAAGCATCATTTTTTTGAAAATACAATTACCATCTCTCAACGAACCAGTGCTAGCTTACTTTTAAACAAAAATCTGAATACCAAAAATCTTTGCAGTACACAAATATTTCTACCCTTATAATACCATAAAAGCATTCCAAGATCAATTCATTAGTTGTTATGACAAGATTTTTTAACTCCAAAACAATTTGTTCCATACAACAGTAACTCGAGACTTATTTCTAAGGATGGAATGAGTAAAACTCTACAATCATAACTCATGCAACGATTACTTGAATTACTTGACTTAAAAAAGAGAAAATTAATCAGAGCTAACTGCTTATAGTATTATTTGAATTCTTCAATCAATGCAAGTATATTGAAGAATTTAAATAGTAGAATTAGATTACTAGAGAAAGTAATTGTACTCTCAAATAAAATTCTCATGAGTATCGTCACATCTTGCTTGCTATGCAGAAAGTATTCAAAATAATTTACTACAGCCATCAAGTTCAACTCTAAATGAAAAATTATTTTCCATGCAAATGCTTGAGTTTCAATAAAATTAGCAAAAAAATATTTGAAGAACAAAATAAGACAGCAAAAATAGTAAACAATTTTTGATCATGAAAAAAATTTAGCAGAAAGACAGAATGTTAGTAGATAAAGCAAGTTGAATCAATCATATGATTACAACTCGATTTTTCATGAGCATTTTTTAGCTCTAACTGAATTTCCAAAGTGAGATTAAGCAAAAAGGAAATATCACTTACTTAGATTTTCAGTTTTTAACCATCTAAACTAAAAATGGCTATTTTTCTCGTAAATATTTAAAAACTCATAAAAATTGCAACAACAAAAAATGATCATTTCGAGATTCTAAACAATATATTGACTACAAAATTAGACCGGAATGAATAAAATTGATAAAACTTAAATACTTAACTCTGTCACATTTCGTACATATGTAACTTAAAAACAAAAAGTTAGAAAGAATAAGCATTAAATATTGAGTAACGTGAGTCGATCAAGTACACACAGGTTAGGACAGAAAAAACATACATTGCAATGGTGATATTCATCTTGAGAGGGAATAATGAAAATTGTCATAGACAAAGTAGAAATTAACATCTCCAATCAATACAAGTGCATTGAAGAATTTAGAAAGTATAATTTGTGGATATTAATATTACTTTAAACATAAATAATAAAAATAGTAGAAATCAATGCTCTATGAAATATTATAGTAACTTTTTTAGCGCAATAAATGTAGTGATAATTATATTAAAAAGAAATTAAATGTAAATAAAAGATGAAAATTATATAAATATGAAAATATACATTTTAAAGTTTACGAATGTATAAATATGAAAAGACTATAGAAATGTACAAATAAGGAAAGATACACTTTGAATTTTATGCAAGCGTCTATCTATAAAAATGTATAAATATGGAAAGATACACTTTGAATTTTATGCGTGCGTGTACTTATAGAAATGTATAGATATGAAAAGATACACTTTGAATTTTATGCGTGCACATTCATATAACTGCATTTAGTGGAACAATGATGAAATGATTTATGAAACAGACTTATTGATTGAAAATTTTATTGCGAAATCAAAATTTGCAAAAAAAAAAGATAAAATGATGAGAGTAAAAGGTATGCATAGTACGTACGTGAGAGGAGCAGACAAGGGCTCACTCACTTACTCATTGCCAACAAAGGAGCGAAATATATGCCCCCTGCCTGTAATGACAGAGAGGAGGGTTGTTTCTGTTTGGAAGCACTCACTCACTCAGTAATTTGTTAAATTCAAATTTCATCTCATTTCCATTTCCAATTTCAATTCTGATTTTAATTGCAGAAATGACATTAACAAGTGAAAATACACCAAATTGCTATAGAACACTAAATTTTATTACATATTATTATTATTATTATGAAATTCATACAACTATTTACTAATAACATTTATTTGATTTCATGTATACAAAAAGATTATTAAAAATTTTTATAAAAAAAATTGTTATTGATTTACTTGATTAATTTTAAGCAAAGATTAATTTGATATCTAAATTAGTTAGAATAATTTTGTGATCAAATTATTAACTGGAATAATTTGGTAATTAAATTTTACTAGAATAATTGTGTAATGTGAAATACTCTACAGTGCTTGTGCGGGTACAATTTTACTATAAAGGTTATTTTGAGTATAATACATAACTTAATTGGAAATGGAATATTTGCATATAATGTAGGAAAACAAATGACCAGATGGACAGAATTTATGAACGTTTTCTGTAATCCTCATTACCTGAGGAGTAATTCCAGTAGAAAAGAGGTTAAAGTTGAACATGAAGACTTCTTAAAACTTTTCAATACTTCAGAATTAAATTTATCTGAAAAAGTTTACTTATTTACTGACAAAAAAGCAAGCATTATTGATATATTCGATGTATGCAAAAGTTATTAAAGCATTTTCGGGAAATTATATGAATTATGAGGTTCACTAACTGAACTTTACACTTAATTTACGCATCTAAATAAATAATTTATACGCTTAAATATACGTGAATAAGTGAGATGTAAATTACAGTGAGAGAATCAAATTAGTCTGTCTTTATCACGAAAATGGTAGTTAAAGGTGACTGGCATTGTTCGTTGTGCAATCAATTTTTCTTTTTACCAGAATAGTTCGGCAACATTGTTATTTCTTTCTTTTTCTTAACTCGTTTTACGCTTAAGGTCAAAGGTTAAGGTGTAATATAAGTGTATGTTTTAACAAGCATTCCAGAGCTCATCAGCTTTCATATTTGAAAGTGATAAAAGTTCATACTGCTCTCTGTTAGATAGTTAATTACAGTCTCAATTTCTAATAATTAATTAAATTTTTTTAGTTGTTGAATTTGTGAATTTTATATTGGAGTAAGTGAATTATAATTTGTAAAGTTCATATAATGTTTCAACTTTATGTGTTCATTTTATCGAAAAGTAAAATTATTTTTTGAAAACTATTTGTTCGACTTTTTAATGACTAAAATTTATTTTCAACTCTTATAACTTCAAATTTTATGACATTTTATTTTCATTCATTGTTTCTAATTAACCGTATCGTTTCCACGTACAGTATTCAATTGCAGAGTTTTTATTACAGAAATAACAGTAGCAAAAGATTAATTTAAAATTCATTTAATTTAAAGGTCACCAAAATAAGCCACAGAAATAGCATTGATAAGTAATAAGGTCACCAAAATAAGCCATAGAAATAGCACTGATAAGTCAGCAATTCTGTTTTTTCAAGCACACTGTTGTCTTATCAGTACTCTTATTAGTTTTATCATTATTCTTTTGTCTTAAAAATTGTATTTAGTAGTTACAGTTTTATTGTCCGTCATTTTGAATAATTATAAAAAATTGTAGAAAACTTTTTTTTAATAAGAACATTTAATACAAATAAAGGTCTCGATATTTTTACTATGCAACTGACCATAAATTTGCATATTATCAAAGATACCGCAACCTGTGATAAACTTTCTGAAAGGCTTTTTGATATATTGTATTCTTTCTTATAAACATGGAAAACAGTTTGCTTACGATTAAACGAAAGCAAAGGTCATGGCTGTGGAGATTTTTTGACCTAACAAAAGCATAGAATTTCTTGATTCCGTAAGTGCAGAACTTATAGCAACTAAAAAGAATGATTTATTTCTTGCATTATAACTCGAAAATTGCTAAAAAATGAATTTTTAGCTTTGTTGACAATATCTAAACATGCATTCATGAATACTTCTGCAAATATAGAGCCATAGCGTGCAAGATTTTTAAGTAATAACGTAATTGATTACGTTGAAAAAAGTTTGAGGTTTCTTTATGCATATTATTAATGTGATGGATATAAGATATTATCCGCTTTTGACTGTATGCAATCCGCGTTAAGCGTTATCATATCTAATTGCTCACGTTGTCTTACTGATCGTCCATTGGATTAAATGTTTAGCTATGAACTTCATTACAGTATCTTTTAGTAAGAATAATTAAATAAGTTCAAAAATTTTTTAACATCTTTTATTACTCTTTGCTAATAAACAGTGCACAGATAGTTTTATTAAAAAATTATTCATTCATACTATCTAGAATTTACATATAAACTTAAACAGGGCAAGGGTCATGTCTGTTCAAATTTTTTATTAATAACAGCACGCTGACATTGTTATTCTTGTTGGATAATTATAATAACTGCTGAATAAATTTGCAAATACTTTTATTTAAATCGTGAAGAAAGCTTGTCATAATGAATATATGCTAATTTTTATTGCACTGCTTTAGTAAGTATTACAGGATAATGATGAATTATTTGAGCTAACAAAATTGAGCGAAGCGAAGAATGATCTTTTTTTCTACTGAAAATTAAGTTTTCAATTATTAATCAGAATCAGCCAATAATTTATTACTTGCAGTTTAGTGTGTTATTTTTAACAAACTACAAATTATACCAGTATTGTGGAGTAAACTGAAGTAGATAGTGATTCATGTGCAAGGATACAGAAGTCAGCATGCAGC
>UYYF01000240.1:0-25620 GCA_900618365.1 Thelazia callipaeda
TATATATATATATATATATATATAACTAAAAAGCAGAACAGAAGGAATGAAAAACAAACAAAAAAATTGAATGTGCGCATAAGGAAGGCCAAAATTGAGATTATGACATATTATTGAGAGCATAATATGCAGTAGCAGAAATCCTGAATGGCTTGCATTTTTAAATTCGGGAAAAATTAAACTTTTATGCAATGACATATGATATAATACCATGGATATTAGATAGTTTAAAGTGCAAAACCACTACTGTTAAAAGTAACTACGACAATACTGATAGTCGACAATTTTCTTTGGAAAAAAATAGAAAGGAAACAAGAAATTTCAAGAAGTATTTTATTTTTGAGATGAAAAATATCACACTGTATATTGTGAAAAAGTTTTTAATATCTTTACTCAATCAATTATTTTTTCATTCCTTAATCATAATGTTATAGAATGGGCTTCCATTCATGAAATTGAAACATCCTAAAACTCGAAATTTATTGCTAAAGAAAAACTGTTCATTTAGTGGGTAAACAGCATTTAACTTGATCATATCAGTGATTAGTGACAGCACCAGCAATTATAAATTCCATTAAATTTCCGATATGCGTTTAAACAATTTGAATATCATAACCTATTTTTACCACTGGCGCAAATTCTTTAATTTCAAAAACTTTGAACAATAACATAAAATATCACATTTGTGAAAAACATTTACACGAATTTGCTTCATTAAATTCCGATTCCAATTAAATCATTTTTATTAATAAAATCTAAACACTACAGATGGTATTATCAGCAGAACTGTAACAATTCTCAAAAGCTGAATTGAGCAACTATGATCTGAAATAATGGTTGCATATTTTCAGAAACTAGCAAGTTAAAAGTTTACGATTTTGTCATTTATTGTTCAAATTTTGGAGAATGCAGAAAAACTTGAGAGTCATATTTATAAAAAGCAATAATGAGTATGCAATCCGTAGAAACTGGTATGTCAGATTTATGAAAGACAGTTTTTTCAATATTGTGAATAAACTAGATTATTTTTATAGCTAAAATTTGTAACATGTCGGAGAACATTTTGAATGACACTATAAGAAATGTTGGACTAATAACTACTTATTTATCTGAATCACTTGAGGTAATTAACTCTTTTTCTGAAGTATTGGAAATAAGTGTGACTGATTCCACGTTTTAAATCTACTGAAAACTAAAAACAAGGAAATATGCTTGAGGAAAAAAGAGCAAAAACCATCCTTAATATAGTAAATGTCAAAATTAACCAAGAGTTAAAGGGTCATAGCTCACTGAAGATTGAAGGTGCTCGTAATTATTAAATATTGCAATTTCAAAAATAACTTTGAAAGTGAAATCAAAATAACTTCACAGTAGAACTTCTTACTAGAGTTTGCATTTCATAATAAATTTGCGAAAACGTTACCATCAAATTTAAACAACAGTCATTTTTTTATTACAAGAAAATCATACAGCAATCATGTTTTTTCGTTTTATCACTTTTTTAACGAAAGTTACCAAAACAACTACGTATTCAACAAAACTTCAAGGATGTTTGTTTTCCAATAAAACTTTAATATTAAACCTAAAGTGAAATGTCAGCTTCCATTCTTAACAAATTTCATCAATATATGAAGTCCAAGTCAAATAATATTCAAAAAAATAAGATAAACGACAACATGGCAGTTCTCGTTAATATCTTACCTGATAAGAATGGAATATGATGGCAAGTTTGTTATAAAGATAGCAAAGTTTGTTATATTAGGAAGGAAAAAATCATCTGCTCCTTCGAAACATTTAAAGCAACATTTTGTGAAATGATAAAAGCTCTTTTCACCAAATAATTAAAGTATTCAATTTTATTTTAGTTCGGCTATCTCTACAAAGCAAATTTGTTCAAGACATAATTAATTTAAACAAGTTTAGATAATTTGTACAACCACTTCAAAGTGGCCAATCTTTTCACAACAAATTAGTTATCGATTTTAAGCATTAGAAGCTTTGATTCTATTCATACTCTAAACGAACATCCATAGAAAACGGACATCTACAAATACAATTAATGGATGTTTACAACATTGATAACACAGTGATAAGTGATAAGACAAATGATGTATTTGTCATTTATTACTCCTTTTCACCTTGTAAATACATGCAGCTTATCAGTTGATAAATGAGAACTTGGCTTTTTCTTGAGTCAAAACTTCATATTATTACTACCAACCAAGCCGACAAATATTCACTTAGACACACCTACATAACCTACACTTACACAGATACATACATCCAGATCTGCAGATACATTCACGAATATCTTTGATGCGCCTGAAGAGCTGTTAAACAGCACTTCCAGTGATGTCATGTCAGCAAGCATTGCAAACTGCACCACAAACTTCTACATTATTACAACACTTTAGCAATCAACGTTATTGCTATTACTCACTTCACTACCAGTGAAAAGGAAAACACGCAAATCGCCATACACATGTACGTACTTCATGTCTAAATTCATAAAGTACACATACATTGAAATTTATCTTCCATTTTTACGTCCCGCGGATCTTGTATGATTCTAATTAGAAACTATTTGTCGAAGTAAAAACTTTTCAAAACATTACTTATGATTAAATCAGTTTTAAACAAAATAAATTTGCGACTCTACACGCACTAAATTACAACATTGATGTAAGCCGTTATTTTTTTCATCCTGTATCTGAAGCAATAATAATTATTAAAGATGAACAAAGCACCGCATCACTTTTATTGTCACTTGGTATGTTTATTCGCTTTTACTTTCGAAAGGAAACATAGAAAACGATAATTGAGATAATCCGGATCAAAGATGCTTGAATATAAACGAACATAAGAAGAGAATTTGTTTTTCTGCTCTTAACCTTGTCATTTACAATTCATTAGAACTCCTGTGTAATTTTGAGCGTCGCACTAGTGACAATTTACATGATTGTACATAAATGTTTTCGCACCGTTGCTGAATACTGCCTGCACTATTTCACGTTCATTACACTATGATAACGTTTTAGGATTAAATATGGTTAGGAAGTAAAAGTATAATATAAAATATATTTTTCACCGACCTTCATATGGAGTGATGATGATGACTGTAATTGTGAGACGCCTGAGGCAGCGATTTTTGATGTATGTGCCAACTGGTTCTTTGCCGTTGCTTAGCTATTCCGCAGTTGTTTGCGTAAAGGATTGTTACTAGTGAGAGTAAAAACGTGCTTTCTTTCCGCACGTACACGCACGCATGCAGACATACACAGACATTTTCGGAGATAGACAAGCAGACAGACAACACAGCACAGTACACACAGTGTTACTTGTGACTGAGAAAGATGTGGAACAGATGAATAAGTAAATGAGCGCTGATAGTAGAAAGAGTGAATGAATAAACGAATAAATGAATTAATGAATGAATTAATTAACTAATTAATTAATGAGTGAGTGAATGAATGAATGAATTGGTGAGTGACTAGATATGCTTAAAGTGCAAGAGAGGAGAAAATGATGACAGTGGCGATTGCGGAAGGTTGCGAGCGAGCGGAACGCAGAGGACAACCAGAGCGGTACAGCGGCACGGCAAGCTGCTGAACAGACACGGATGGAATGCGTGGAATGAACAGAAAGAATTTCTGTAACGCTTGCCATTTCGTACTGGGCGGGGCTAGGTAAGAAAGCGACACTGACACGCAACCGACACTGCTGGTGAGTGTGTATCTCTGCTCGTGTCTGTATGAAAATATATTTATGCATTTGCTTGTCTGCCTTTATCTGTACATTCATGTGATACATGTACAGACATATTCCACACTTGTGCACACCTGCACACACATGCAGAGGGAAAAAGATGTGCTGACCACCGCACCTCTTTTCCTCCTGCCACCACCCTCTGTGCAATGGTTTCTTCTCTAGAGTTGAAGACTTTGACACCTGCTCATAATTCTGACTTGTAAAGTATTACCACCAGAGATCGCGTCATTTTATAACTGTCTCATGTTTTAATCTGTCAATCGTAAAAGGTCACCGTTCCTGATCGAAACCCATCTTTGCCGCTTAGCAACAGGAGAAATATTGCTACAAGTCATCGTATTTTTTTTTATTTTTAAATATTTTTTGTTAGATACTTTTACTGTTTTTGCTGAAACTGAATTTTATACGAGTTTCAAACGACTTCTAACAAATCGCTCAATTTACTGCTTTTTTAAAGCGTAATATGGACCAAGTAGTTTTGACGCAAACCAATTTTTCCCGATTCATACACTGTAATACAAAAAAACCAAGTGAATGACTACAGATTTGACGTATATTTTTGTTTCATGTATTAGTACAGGTGTATGCAAAAAAAAATGAGATTATAAACTCTCGAAATAACATATTGTCTAAAAAGTACCGTTTGGTAATTTACAAATCATTTTTTGATTATTTTCAGACTTCATATTATGTGTTTTTCTTATTTCCTTTCATTAACTTGAAAGATTCAGCCACTTTGTTTTTATTACTTCTATTACCGTTAAAAATGTGTACAAAATCCTTCCTACAGCAAGAAGCGAGATTTGGCCAACTACGGTATTTTAGTGGAATAATTATCGGTGTCAGCAAATGGCAGCTGTTTAAATGTACGTTTGGCTGGTATGTAACGCATAGTAGCAAAATAACCTTTTTATTTCTATAGTTTGAACGATATATTTATGAACTGATAACAAATCTAAGTTTTTTTTTAAAATGAATTTTTCGTGCCGGAAAATTTCAAGATTTGCCAGAAATATTTACAGTATTCGAACTTTGAACCAAGAAAATTTGTGTGCAGAAATTGGAACCATATGAGATGTTGTTAGTTCCACTTATGTTTAAATTTCATGCATATTTTTCGATAGTCGATGTATTTTCATGACATTGAGAGATTTAATGTTTAGATAGATTGATGAATTTCGATTCAAATTTATTTCCTTAAACACTTGAAAAATATGAGACTGGTAATCAAACGGGGTTTGAAACTACCTGAAGTAATTATGTATCCATGAGATTTGATTAAGTTAGGTTATGGTTCAAAATGGCTGAAAAATAGTCACTGCTAGAAAGAGAAGGTATATATATATTATCGTGGCCAGTTTTAAAATGTGAAGAAAAGCAAAAATGAAATCTGGTTTTCATGGTTTTATATATATAAAACAATTTTGACAGTAAATATTTCGGTGGAATTAAGCATTAAAACAAATGAGTCGTTAAGATAATTGCGTGCTTACATTCCTTGTAATATTCAAAAAATGATGAGAAAATATGTCTGGCATTTCAATTAGTAGTAAAGTAAATGTGGTTAGGAGCGATGGGTATCACATGATGGCCATGGATATTATATCAAATGGTTGCCAAGCACCCTAAACCACCTATCATTTCTCTTTTATTCATCCTTGAAAATAAAATTTCATCCCTACTTAATTCTTCCGCCAATACTGCACGTAAAACTATTCCATTTTTGCAGTCATTTTACTTATCCTCCTATTTCCGACACTTTATTCGTGTTTATCCACTTCAGACATTATCATTATTATCCCTATAGCTACTACTCCGTCATTTCTGTCTCAATTCTTATCATCATGTGCCCAGTCAAAGAGAAATGATAGGACAAATTAAAATGCTGAAGGACAAATTAAAATTAAGTAAATAAGAAACAAAATTTATATCTAATCATATACGTTGTTTTGTATATTAATTTAGAATTCAAACTTTGACACTTCCTTGAAAAACCGTGTTCAAAACTGTATCTTGTATATTATAGTAGGCTCTACCATATGCACACACATTTACAAGCGTATATGTGCTTTGCAGACAAAAGTAAAAATACAAAATTTTCCGAAAGTAACGCATTACTTTAGTAGTACAACGACCAATTCATGTGAATAAACGATACAAGACACATGGATTGCAAATAAGCATGAAGTTTTCTACTTCACTCAATGCGACTTTGATATCACAAAAAGTTGCTATCAAAAATCTTCGATAAAAGATATGACAGCAACTCCACCATCACACTCAGATACTTATTAAATGAAGTCATCATTTATGCAAATATTCATTTAATCTGGAATTTTTGACGTTGAAAAACTACTAACTTTTTGTTTAGCCTCAAAAGCACTTTTATAATCGCCATAAAATCAACCTGTTACTGCGTCCATTCTTCTCTACACTTTTTTTTGCTTCTTATTCATGCATAAAAATTGCTCTCCATAATCAGCACATTTGCTACATCAAAATTTATTCCCACACCTTATGCTATTCTTCTGCATATCACCGCCAACTATAAAGATATGATTTAAAACACAATTTATTATATATAACAAAAAGTTAGTGGTTTTTCAACGTCAAAAATTTAAAATACGCCTTCCGTTATGAAAACTATTTCCTCCACATTTTTATATTAAAAACGACATCGTAAGAATGGATGAACTATGGGAATAGCTTTCGACCAAGAATTTAATTGAGATATGATTCTTAAAGATTTAAATTGCAAATTCGTTTACTGGCATGTAGAAAACGGAACGGAGCTTTTCGTTAAATTAAATATTTACATTGCATAAATTCTTAATCCTGACATTGTATGCAAGAGGGAGTGAAAGTTACACTGTACTGAACAATTTCAACTTTATTAATTCTAAATCTCACAAATTAAAAGAATGAACGGTACTACTGTAAATCAACAGCTGGAAGATACTTTAATATCATTCATTAATGAGCAAATTTGAACATTACTTCGAAACGATTCAAAATTAGTACTGGAATTCTTGCCAGCAAATTTGAGCAGTGAGTATTCATCGCGAAATAAGAACACACTGAGAAGGAAGCAGTTTCGAGAGCGATTTTTTTTCAATCTACTTCTTGGTTCCAGAAATATTCAACTGTTTTTGCTATGAAGTCTTAAAAGGTTAAAAAAACTACAGCTGAAATAGAATATATATAGCTAGAATGAATGAGAGAGCAAACTAATACAGCACAAGGGACATGATTCTTTGATTAAATAACCTATGTTAAGGGAAGTTGAAATAGAGCATCCGCTACAAATGCTGCAAAAGTTTTCAAGACGGGTAAAGACAGAACTTGCATCGATATAAATTTTATTTTGTTTGTCATTACCACCACTCTCAATTACAACCGAAAGTCTTTGACTATGACTGTTACTCTATCAGCAGACAACTGAAACCAAACTAAGATTTAACAGTTGGTAAAATCATAACAGTTATTGATTCTACAGAAAGTAATAAATGTCATCTCTGTACATCATAATATCGTTAGCAATTGATAATTAAACTTAGTTTCCCACTCACAAAAAATTAAATCACTACAAATCTAGAAAAAGTCAGTTCTGATCTTAACAGTTCCCTACCTAAATATTAATTTTCATTAGCATAAGAATTTCTAGCTTGAAATGATGAGAAAGGCCGGCCCTGATATAGTGACAACACTAAGGTAAAAAAATACAGTAGTAATGAAGAAGATTAATGAAGAGTAATGACAATAAGTCCTAATGCTATTGATAGTAACTAATTATAATCATATAAATGATGAATAGCAATAATTTAGGACGTTTTTTCAAACCATTAAACCCTGTAACAAAACACACGACTACCCTTGGAATAAACACTCAACAAAAAACATTTGCCTTAAGTTAGACTTCTCTGACAATCCAGATTGTTTCCCATAGTAGCATTATTGAACCCTCAGGGAACCTCGCACACGACGTAATAAAACCGAACTTTAAACACCCAGTCTCTAATTTATCATATATACTTCATTTGAAACCACAGAATACAACTCACCAATGAAGAATACAATTTCTTCACCCCTTCCACAAACAAACTGTATACTGAATACAGCTACAAATTCGGACCACAACATACTCTCCAATATCATGACATGCTGTTAATGTCACATAACTTGAATCCGTACAGGATCTAACATATACTTGATTTTATGAGCTTGATCAAACAAAATGCAAAAACTTTTCTAATAAACATATAAATTGCCTTAATGGTCGAAATCTTCAACAATGAAAATAAAGTGCTCGGGACTTAAAGAAAAATAGTTAACACCCTAATTAATGACACAATGAAAATAAAAAAACGATAATCGGAATGCAATATATATGGGATTTGGTTCGCTATTTTAAACTATTTAATTTCTCGCATCCACATCTAACTGCCTCTTAACTTTTACTTTCATTACTGTTTTCATGAACGATGACAGAAGCATATCACTAAAGCATGACTAGATATTAAGCGAGGGAATCGCACAACGACAGGTATTTTGAAAGAATAAATTTTCATGCTTTTTTCAAATCTGCGAAGATGAGAACTTTGCTTGAGGCTTAATACTTGCTATAAGAAAAATGCAGACAAAACAAAATAGAATACAAGGCAAAGACCTGGTCAATTTAGGAAGGAAAGAAATACCTATATAACAATTCTTGACGCCTAGATAAGATGAATTCATCACAACAAAAAGACGGGCCAATCATTTATAGTGACTAAAAAATCATGAATCAACATACGCCAAATTACTGTTTAAAAAATTTACTGAAAAGTAGCAAATCTAATGTGACCATATTTTTTAAAACGCAGTTCATATATTAGATTTCATACTGGAAATAAAATTTTTCCTAAATATTAATAGAAGTAGTGATATATTTCTTCACAAGCTTTTGTTCCAATGAAGGTCGCAACTTCTTCATATTACGAATACCGGGAATGGTACTACGCAACTTTCTACCAGAGGAATCCATCTCTGAAATTTTATTTACGCATTAAAAGCATAATGATAAATCTCAAAGTGATCTGAGTAAATATGAAAAAATGATATTCGGCTTCATTTACCTAACATAAGTAATTTAAAGATGTGTATTTATCAACCCATCCTTCTACAACCTTCAGACAACCGTGGTTTACATTAGAACTTCAATGTGAGTCCAAACTATTTTAACATCAGCGCGATTAAAAAGTGTTTCTTCATAAATAAATACAGAGCTATATCTCTTATTGTTAAATAAATAAAATAAAATAGATCAAGACAATCTTATTCTAATCAAATGAAAAATCATTAACATAGAATTTTTAATCATGCATACACCCCAAAATTTGAGTAACAAGATCCATTTTTGCTTTGCAGTTTTTTTTTCGTAATCTGTAATGAAAATACTGAAGCCCTTGTTTGCACTTTTGCTTAAAACAAAATTTAAACAAACTATAGTGCTTTCGGTGAACAATGATAACGTCCAGATGCATCACTTTTTTTTCCTTGAACTCGACTTTAAGCTGACTTGAGGTCTTGGTCGCAAGCCCCGTAAGCCCTTTCTTCGAGATATAGTACTGAGTTCCTCTTTCTCGAAGTTTTTAATTTTATCAGTACCGGTTCCCAGAATACAATTGCCAAGTAACTTCTCATCACTGGATTGCATAGAACTGTTCAACGACTGACTGCTAATTCGGTCGCTTTTTCGTCTTTTTGGCTCAGGCAACATGTGCAACGACTCATTATTTCCTGAACCATGATTTGAATTGGCATATATATTCAGGTGTTCATAATAAATAATAACTACTAAATATTTGAAACAAGCACATTCTGATACGCGGAAAATTGAAAACAAAAGTCAGCATGGACACAAATATGGAAAAATTATTTAGAATTACTTTGAAATATGCATAAATTTCATCGGAATCTATAAAAACTTATTAAAATCAACCTGCTGAGATTTTCAACTTTTCGATTACGAACAGTGAACAACATATTATTAGCAGTATAAAAAAGGTGCTTCAAAATGCCAGACGAAGCACCATGACTAAACTTTTTAAAAGTTGAAACGCTTAGTGACTTCTTTAGAAAACAACTATGCTACATTCAGACCTTGGACTTATAGTATAGGACTATGAATCTGGAAAAAGCAGAACAATAATATATTAACATGACCAGCAATTAACAGGAGACAACGGACCTGAATCTCTTGGTGAAGAATTCGATGCAGGGCTAAAAATGGGAATAATGACTTGAGATGCTCTGAAACGGGTTGAAGGACCTGCAACAGTGTTGAAAGGTTTTTTTCTTCCCTTAGATGAATTTTGCTTATCATTAACAGTACCAACGTTCGCTGTCTTCAATTTACGTTTAAGAGATGGCGACGATGCAACGTTTTTCGAAACTACTTCATCTTTTATCGGCAACTGCTTTGCACTTTCTTTCTTGACAGAATTCTTTGATTTTTGCTTTTTTGATTGAGATGAATCTTTAATCTCGTTCAAAATCTGAAAGATGAAAATTCATTATCAACCTACAATTTCCATCCATAACCGCATGCAATTGACAATCCATTTTATAATGAGCACATAAAACATACTGAATGAACTGCTTCAAAATTCACTTTTCCTACGTACGGAGTTTCATAAGACAATTTGAAAAGCTTCGTGAGCCAAGACACATCACCTTCTACAAGCTTATGAATATTTTTATCAAGCTCTTTGGAAAACTTTTGTTTCTCTGCCATAACCTAAAAGAAAAGGATTACTTGAAATATATATCAACATCAAGTTATGAAAGAAACCAAAATTTATCTTTCATTTTTAAATTTCACTCCTAGGAGAATAAATTCCAATCTCATCTTCATAGATGCCGAACTAATTTCATATTTCAGACTTTCCACAGATCAAATATATATATAGCTATTTGAAAATAGCATTAATTTTCTCGACTTTTTGCGCGATAGAAATATCACAGATAAAAGCATCATTACCGCTTCTGGTTTTAATATACATTTTTGCCAAGGCAAAGTTCCACATAACCAATAAAGAATATTATAACACAATATCTCTAAATCTCCTCTAAATGAGGGAGCACAACCACGATGAGCATCTAAGGAAGTGAACAATAAGGTTCCATTATGAGCTGAAAACTGAAAATTTGAAGAAAAAAAACAATACTAAGATCGCTAGTGCCATGTAGCTTTTCGGGTGTTCCTTCGCATAATCATAGTAATGATACAGAAGAATTTTGCATCACTAGCAATTTTAATGAAGTGTCTACCAACACAAACCCTAATTTCGTTTAATTATTTTGTAATACAAAATAATAAACTATGAGCTTCTCATACCTCTTTTTTTGTCTGGCTTATCGACATTTCCTTTTGCCATCCTTGCGAGTCCAAAATCGACCAGAAAACATCTCGAAAATTTCTTGGCCGATGCAAGTAAAATATTTTCTGCTTTTATATCACCATGCACATAATCCTAGGAAAGATATTTTGAAAATAGACAATTGATTTTACAAGACAGAGATGAAGAATGAGCTTTAATGAAAATAAGCTGAGTGCTCTCGCAGAAAAAATAAAATATAAAAACCAACGTGATCTTGCATGTAACACAAACAGTCAACACACTGCTTTGCAATTGTCGATACTATATTTATATCAAAAGTGCCATCATTACTTGCTGTCCTATATGCTTCCAAAGATCTTTCATAACAGGGCATAATAAGAAATCGTAATTTTTGATTATTATAACTGAATAATCCACTACTTATGTAAGGAGGCAAACCGACATGTGCGATATCTATAAAATAATCACACTTATATCTCAATGATTTCGTGCGAAAATTTTTAGCTCCAAAGATAACGTTATTTCTTAGGATGAAATATTGTCAAACTTTTTTTATTCATCCATGAAGCGAGTTTCTGGGGCGTAAGTATACGTTGAAAAACTGTTATTTCAGTAAAAAGAGGGCCATTTGCATATGGTTCAATTTTAATAGCAAGAGAACCAGCTTTACCATATTCCTTGCTATTTTCCTGAAATAAATTTACACTTGAATATTTCATATTCAAATACAGAATGGAGTATGCAACAGAAAGAATAAAAATTATACTGAACACAACATACCTGATTCTAATCACACTTTGTTTTTAATATTAGTTAGTCAATACACATCAACATACTTTAGCAAATTTTTCGGAAAGTTTATTAGTAACATCTATTATTGGCAGAATGAAATGAAATATGAAATCAAACAATGGAGGTAAATACTACCTGCCTGCCTGTATAAATTCGTCCAAAACCACCACGAGCAAACTCTTTTTCGATGATGAACTGTTGCTTGCGAGTATCTGTGATAACCGTTTTTTCCGCTACAGTGCAAGCTAACTGATGTGACCTTTGTCGTGCAGGCATAATTTCAACGAGAAGTGTCGTTTCTTAAAATCTAAAAAGTGAAAAATATAATTAATGAATGCGATACAAACACCTAAAATACACCCGAAACGAACCATTACTACTGTAGGCATACATTAATTTCCAAGTGTCAATGAAGAAAAATTATCAATACAAGATCCTAAGTCATAACTAAAAAAGGATTCTTATTTCTTAGGTGAGCGCTCGTTAATTTAAAAGTCATATGCAGTAAGTTTAAGCAAAAATCAAAGGAGATGAGAGAAATAGCAAATGACCCAAAGAAAGGCTTAGACAACTCTATTAGAGAGACTGAATAATCCACTACTTACGTAAGGAGGTAAACCGACACGTGTAATATCCATAAAATAATCACTCTTATATCTCAACGATTTCATGCAAAAATTTTCAGCTCTAAAGATAACGTTATTTCTTGAAATGAAATATTGTCAAACTTTTTTTCATCCATCCATGAAGCGAGTTTCTGGGGCATAAGTAACGTTGAAAGACTGTTATTTCGATAAAAAGAGGGTCATAAGCATATGGCTCAATTTTAATTGCAAAAGAACCAGCATTACCATTATACTTTACCTTACTTACAACAAACCAACTTCCTAATTCATTCAATTCAAACAACGCCTTTAATGAGCGGGTAAGTCTCATAATGTCCTTATGTAAACGTCAAAAGAATCTCATCCCTACTTCCTTCTAGTACATGCCCTGGTCCACCCTTCCTAACGCTATCAGTCTTTAATTGTCATCACAACCGATACTTTCCTCTCAAATTAATTCTGTAAATTTCTCTTCCGGGTTTAGGGACGACCAGCCAAAAATCAATTTTTGGCTTTTCTAAATTTTTTCACGTTCTTATTATTAGTAGTAGTCTTTGATGTTGATCTTGGAAAGCGTTTTGGGTAGGATGTTTTCTCAGAATCAGGATGCTAGGATAGACCATACTTGATAATATTTTGAAACTTTTAAATTTGTATGTTGTTATGCACGACGATATAATTAAGAAATGTTGTGTGGAAAATTGCATTTATTTCCTTTCTTGCGCCAGAAGACGCTTTGTGGGGCAGCATTATTCGCTGCCTAAAATGGATGGTATGACTTCAGTTGATAAGTCGAGTGTAACAGAAACAATCATCGACAAAGCAAATAAGTATTAGTTTTACTTGATGATTTATTATGCATTGCATCATATATCGTCGTACTTTTGTGGCACTCATCAAAATAGGTGTCATCCAAGAATTGATGAATTCTGTAGTATTTAAACTCAAGTATTCGGGAATGTTGTTATTACTACAATTGACTATCTGTAGTGTAGTCGGAAATTAATTTTTGAGCTTCCCATTATTAGCCAGATTGTCTTTATGTTTGCTGATAGTACGAGAAACTTTCAGATTAAGAATCGATTCAGCTACGGAAAATAGAAATGAAAATGACGGAGATAGTATGTCTTCATCGAAACCATTATCATCACTCATGATGAAAGATAATTCCACTTCAGAGAATGCTTCGAGAAGTGTACTGCAGACAAGTACAAAAGTATCAATCTGTTCTAGTTTTCAAAGTTGATTCCTACAGAAATATTTCGATTTCTTTACATAAAAAAATGAGCGTAGCCTTGAAAGTATGTTGTCGATAAGACTAACTCTCAGAAGATACAGATTTCATTAAAATTTACCGCATGATTCTAGCATTATTTGCATTTTTTTGATATTTTGTCATTTTCTCTGTATCCCCGTTATGAATATTACTAAAGACCTTAAGTTTAACACTAAAATTCGTTTGAAGAACTGTGAATGGAGACAGAGTATTCTGTTTCTCTTGGGATAATTTTATAGTCTCATTTTCATAATAATTTATAAGATTGATAATTGGTTTCTTTTTGTATAGTAATATGCCTTAGGAAGGATACCTCATTTTCCAAAAAGAAAGTCATATGATAAATAGTAGACTCTATTATCTACTGGTTCTTTTTCAGGTGTACTATCATATCGATGATGAGACGGTCCCTTATTGTACTGATGTCTTGGTGCCCCCTGATAAAATAACATTGGGGGATTTTAAACGTGTGTTAACGAGATCAAATTTTAAATACTATTGCAAGGCACCTGCTCCTGATTCTGGAGTCTTCCCGTAAGTCAAAAGTTTTTTTTCTTGATAAAGTTAGTGTACATGTTTATGAAATAAGAGCTTTTAAAACATTTGGAAATGGTCATTTTTTTGCTGAAACTTGAATGATTGTAGTAGTGATGAAAACATCTCTGAAAAAATTAATAACAATGAAATTGTTATAGTGAAGTAAAAGTTGAAATACGAGATGATAGTGAACGTTTGCATCGATCAACGAATGGCCAGTTTGAGCTCTTTTTACTCACATCAGAAGGCAGTAGTCACTCTGATGGTTCCTCAGGTCTTCCTTTGAAAACTGGTCGGGTAATAGTAAGTCCATTTTGATAAAGACTTCTATTTTATTTGCAACATTGATGTAATAGTTTTTTGCAATGAAAGCTAACATATGTTGATATTACCATGTAGATCCAGTGATATGTTCGATTAAAGAAATATATACAAAACGAGTTTGAAAAAGGTTACTGAGGGTAAATTAATCGAAAATATTTTCGCTTTGTTTTTCGGTTCCTGGACCGGCGCCAACCATGTATCCCGTTGGAAGTATGGCGTATCGTCAAGCTGTGCAGCAGTTTGACCAGAGCAGTAATCTTTACTTTTTTATTATAATTTTCCACTTGTGGATTTTTTACTTAATTATATAGAAAAATTGAAATTGTTTAGTGGTATCGACGGATTCCGATTCTTTCATCAGTGATATGAGAGCGTTACCGCTGCAAGTAAAAGGTATGGCGAGGCGACAATTCCAACAGCAATATATTCTTCCTCAAGGTTATTTATGGCATCTATTATGTCGGTAAACTTCGTCCGATTTAGTTTTACGGACGAACTTCCGTTTTGCTTTATTGAATATAAGTACTGATCAGGTATCTTTTCAGAAAGATATTTGGTATGTTAGTTAATTATATAATATAAATTATTTGATTTTCGATAACATGCAGTCAATTAGCTCTTGACTTTTTCACTAACTTTCAAGTTGTTATTTCTGTGATGCTTTGATGAAAAGTTAATTCAAAGACTGCATATTTCGAAATCATGATGAGTAAGATGGTAACAATAGAAATTCGATTTCCATTTCTTCATATGGAATGAGAGATTACCACTGAATATTTTGTCCCTTAGTGTTTCAGAAGTCAGTTATTGCTGTAAAATTTTTTTAAAAACATATGACAGCTTTTATATTTTTCTGTTGTTTGTGCGCTATTTAATTTCTTTTGCAATTTTTCAACTAATTTATTTTATTTTTACTTGGTTCTCCTGTAGATGAAAAAAAAGTTCTTGCATAATATATTGAAGAATGAATTGCTTTGGTTGCGCTCTTTTCAGAATTTATTTCCTCCTCGGCAAGTCATTATTGCTAAGCAGGAGTCACATTTTTCTGTATTACCACTCACCAAATGTATTTCGTGTTCTCATCTTATTTCTCACTGTGCGCATTTCGTGTTAGTTTTCGTGCCAGATCTGAACATATTTTCTTGTCATTTGGTTTTTTCAATCAATCGCCTTGTCATTTTGAGAAGCACTTTTGAAGGAAACAGCGAAAGCAAGAATTTTAATTGCAATTTAGCCATGGCACATGTTTGAAAACAGCTTGAAATTATATGCTATTAAGCAATTTACGGTCTTGCGATTTTATCTCTAAACAGCAAATGACCATTATTTACTCTCTTTTTCTGTCTGTCTGTCTGTCTCTCTCTCTCTATATATATATATATATATATATATTTGTGCAGGAGTGCGGAGATTAATCTTTTTGTGTTCTTGATTCGGATCATGCTCCAACATAAATAAATGCACTATATATGTATGTAGTTTTCCGGATGGCGTGAGAACTTTTTTTTTCCCTGTCTATTTTATTGTTTTAAAAATTATTACTTTTTATCTAAGCGTAAAGATTACTCTCGAAATACTTCGGTCTTTTATATTCTATTTAGGACATCGTGTTGGTCGACGCTTTGAAGACTCAACACTGGGCTCGGAGAGTGATGCTCGATTGTTCTCTGATGATGATGATCGATCAAGGTTTTTTAATAAGTCATTCGAAGTTATAACACTTTTAAAATTTGCCTTCTCAGTAGTTTACATTAAATACTGGAACGCTGTAGAGTTATTGACTAATGCTAGGCAGATTAGCAATACACGTGTCATAAACCAGATATCTCTGCAAATAACGCAATCTAGTGCTTTATTAGTTTTCATTCATTTTTAACTGACATTTTCTGCTTTTTTCATTCAGGGTTTCAACATCCACTGACATTACTAGTGTCTCTCGGCAGCACCATGCTGCTGCATATCGTAAGCGTCGAAATCGTCGGAGATTCCGGCAGCCTTCGCGAGCATCATCTTTCAGTAGCATAACAGAAAGTTCGATGTCATTAGATGTAATCACAGTTACTTTAAATATGGATACGGTGAATTTTTTAGGTATCAGCATTGTTGGGCAAAGTTCTTCACGAGGTGATAATGGCATTTATGTGGCTAATATTATGAAAGGTTATTTACTTATATATTACCAAAATTAGTTATAGAAGCAATCGTTTTGTCAGATCATGACACTTTTAGTTACCTTAATTTTTATTCCTGAGATTGGTCGCCCCGGTTCATTTTATTCATTATTGTAGGAGGTGCTGTAGCGTTAGATGGAAGAATTGAACCAGGTGATATGATTTTGCAAGTAAATGATATTTCGTTTGAAAATTTCACGAATGATCAAGCTGTAGACGTTTTGCGTGAATCAGTCGCACGAAGGGGGTAAGTTCCATCAACTATGGGGACTGGTAAGAAATGATTGAATTATGATGAAAAATTATATACAAATATTTTTCCCATCAGAAATTTTGCAGCTGATTTTAGATTCGTTTGTTCTTGACTACCCTTGAATTTTCATATTTTAGGCCAATCAAACTGACAGTAGCTAAAATGTGGGATAGTGGACCAAGGAGTGCATTTACTGTCCCGAGACATCGAGATGAACCAGTGCGACCAATCGATACTCAAGCATGGATTCAACACACCAATGCTATGCGAGGAATGCCATCAATTTTAGAAGGTAAATTATTCACATCTGTAAAAACACCCATTCTTAAAAATTCTAGTATCTTGGTTGCTTTATTTTTCCTACTTCATCACAAAACTTAGGTTCCGAAGGCGCTCCTACTCCAATACCTGGTCAGTATGGTCGACCTGCAAGTAGCAGTACTGCAACATCGAATGGTTCCGTTCCAAACACCATTGTTGGTGGAGGTTGTTGCAATTTTGATATTCTTCGTAATCTGTTAAAGTAGTTCAACTTATTAATAGACTTGTAGCGTTCTTGTAATTTTCTAATGTGCTCTAAGTATTTTCAATCTATTCATGTGTGTTTTCATCCATCCTTTAGCGCAATTCCGATTAGATGCAATGACTGACAAAAAGAAAGTTGTTCAAATGATGGTCATGCCCAATTCTGGATTAGATATCAAAAACAGAACATGGTTAAAAATTCCTATTCCCATGTCTTTTCTCGGTAAGACTTGTCTTGTCACATTTTGCATTAAAGTATCGCTCTCAGTTAGTTCTGAAGGATGTAGACTGGTTTGTTTTATGACTTTGTCGGTCTCTTTTTATTAGTGAGTAGATAAAAGCTTTCGAAAGAGTGCTTACTCATGTGATATTTTTCTATTAATAAACATTGTATTGAGACTAAGAGAATTCATGTTTTTGATTTGTTAGGTAGTGATTTGGTGGACTGGTTGATGGAGCATGTTGATGGTCTTCGTGATCGAAAAGATGGGCGCAAATTCGCCGGTGAATTATTGAAAGAAAAATTGATCAGTCATGTGGTTAATAAAATTACTTTCACCGAGCAATGTTATTACATTTTGGGCGAAGAATGTGCTGGTTTGTTCTTGTGCAATAAATTTTAATAGGTTTTAACGTCTAGATACCATCGTGAGTCATTGAATCGTCGACGTGAGTGAGGTTCATGTGAGTTTAGATATTTAGCAATAGATTTCGCATCTATGACGAACTGGTAAGCAAATTTATCGGAGTCCTAAAGCGCTGCAAAATTACTATTGTTTTATAAAATTGAGTTCTCACCCATTAAGATTATGCTCGCTTGCGGCAAAATCCTGGGGGTGATGATCTTGGTGTTCGAAGTGAAGTAGGATCAGTTTTACCACCCCCACCACCCGGGCTTGTTGCTGCCGCAGCTGCGCAACATACTGGAAGAGCTTGGGCACAGCCAACAGTGATACCACAGAGTGCTCCTTCTATGGTAAGCGGTATTGAAAATGCTGCGAGTGCTGATGGTATTGCGCGATTCTATCTAACTAACCTATAGATTAAGTTCTAGGTTTATATGTTGTTTGTCTAATTTTTTCTTATTATTCATTTTAATCTGTAACTTTTTCACAAGTTAATTTTTTGTCACATTGCTTCTTTTCAAACTAATAAGTTAAATACTTTTTTAGTAAATTATACAGTGATTTTACATTAGTATCAAAAAAATTTCCATAGTTTTTAATGAATTTAACTTGAACCTAGTGTTTTCACTTTTTGTCATAAAGGAATTAAGGCGTGTCAAGGAATTGTTTGCAATTCCTCAGAAATCAGAAAATGCTCTTTCTGCATTTATTATGCTTGATTTTTTAAATTTATTACTGGTGGCTTTGAAATATACTATATTTATATATTGTTCGATATTTATGTTTCATTTATACAAAAACTCACTCTTATTCATTTGTTGAACCCATGTCACCTTTCTAATTCACCCAACTTTACGATTTTGATGCCACTCTTAACATTGTTATAGTGATTGAGTTTTCTTCATTAAGATCTCAGTTATAAATAAAAGAAATTAATCTTATTATCCATGAATTAGCTAGCTTGAATTGCTCTCCTAAATTACAGAATTTCAGCAATTTTATCTTTGTGCCTTCTTTTTACGACTGCTAAAGTCAGATTTTTAAACTATGAATTAAAGCAATGCTTTGGTGAAGAAAGTTTTTTGCTGAAATCTGAATTTCGCTTTACTCTCATATTTAATTAGTGTTGATTTCATTCGGTGCAAAGCATGGTTGAGTTTCAGGATTTTTTAATAAAATGGAGGCAGTAAAGGTTGGCTGTATTTGTTTTATTAGATGATTTATCACTTCTAGACTTAAACACGAAAATTTATTTCTGATTTCAAGCAGAATAATATTACTGTTGCATGAAATTTCAATACTCATCTGTTGAAATTAATTTACTTCGGTTACCATGTTATTTTTTCTCCTTAAGTTCGTAGTGTTCATGGCAATCCAAATTTGCGTTCTGCCTTTTTCTAAGTAACGACCGCTTAATCTTGACAACAGCTGCGCTTACTTGCTATAAAAATATGTTGATTATTGTTAGTTGCTCATTCTTTATTATTTTTTCCGCGTGAAATTTCATTTGTCACCAGATAACATAGTTTGTGTATGTAATCAACTAAATCAAGAGGGACATCGCAAATTAAGTAAGAAGAGTTTGTTACGAGTTCAGTCACTTTTTCTAGTCTTCTAAGCTTTCTGTGAAGATTAGTTATACAGTACTTATTAATTCATGGTAAAAGATTTCCTACAGTTTAATCATGCTCCAAAATTGTATAGAATGTGAACGAGGTCATAATAATAGTGCTAATGATCTATTTGACTTCTGGAACTATCTTGAAATTGGACGTTTTCGGCTAGAATGCGTTAAAAAATTTGGTTAAGCATATTTCATAGCTTTTGTCATCCATTATTTAGAAATTTGATAGCTTTATAGTTATTTGTAAGAACTTTATTGGGAGTCAAAACGGAAGAAGCCAATTTCAAATGTCGAATGGAGAACGGTATCTTTTTTTTTTTTCAAATGTCGAATGGAGAACGGTATCTTTTTTTTGTTGTAATAGTAGCGTAATGCTTTCTATACTACTTATCCGCAAAGAATTGTACATTGTCTGAAAGTTGTTCTGTTTCTTAGTTTTTTCAGGTACTTACGTCCTATTAATTGAATTGGATATGTCCTTTTGTTGAAAAATTTGTTTTGCACATATGTGTTCTTGTAGCATGTTGTCATCTTTAGTGATAACATTGTTAGTAGCATAAAATGTATGCCATGATAGCTTTACCACAGCATGTATTTAGATGTAGCGAAAGGTCATTGGGCAGTTTTTGAATGTGATGTTAATGCAGTATCTTAATTATGAAATAACCATATTAATCTTAAAATATATGAAATTTGACCCCACATTTAGGTTGATCAACCATAAAATGTTGATATTTTCTTGCTTGTAAGTTTGTATAAATATTAATGTAGCCAGTTAGGCTTTGAGCTTGCACAAAATTGCGTTAAGTTGGGAAAATAAATTTGGACAAATCAAATTATGGGGCTGTTTGTTGAGCGTCACTATTATACATTAATGATTCATAGTTAAATTATCTGACAGATTTTGGGATGATTCTCTTTATGATTAAAGTATTTGGCAAATTTTGGAAGTGAAAAAGTACAGGGTTATATTGGAGTTTCAATAAGGTTTTATAGTTAAAAACATAAAATGTCTAATAAGAAAATGATAATACTCTATTGTTATTTGTTTTCTTTTGCTGTAGGTCCAATCAAAGACTTGGTCTGTTTTGTGATTCATCTTGTGTTCTAAAGGTTGTATTGACTTAGATAAGTGGATATGCATCAATGCAAATTACACCGTACCCAAATAAGCAACAGTATGTTCCTCAAACCAATGTAGCTGCTTTAACCCACAAAAGTACTGGAACTTGTAGTGGTGGTCCAGATGTACACAGTCAAACTAGCAGCAATGATGGTTCGAGTGGAAGTGAAAAGAGACGAGGGTATAGCTTTTTTTTTTGTTAAATGTGTATGTCACTTCAAATGAGTAGTTGAGAAGATGTCCTCTGTAACTTATAGTTTTGTAAAAGGATGTATGCTAACATATATGAGCAATTAAAATAGCTGAAATATTTAATAATACTTTAAATAGAGCCGTAGCTAGTTAAATTTTACTAAAAGCAATCATATTGATGATATCAGGAGTTGCTTTCAGTCGTGCTGTTTTACCGCCTGCTCCAATACCATCAGCTGCTCATTCGATCGCGGCTGCGCCTCATGTTCAGAAGGGTACTTCACTTTCCTTAACGATGGGATCTTCTCTTCGATCAGTTCCATCTAATAATCGTCTAGAAGAAATGCCACGAGATCTGAGATCAAGTCGACAAAGTTTTCGAATTGCTATGAGTCAGCCGTTTGAATTTTTCGTTGATAATTTGTAGCTTTTTGTTTAGAATCATGCGATTTCTGAAGAACAAGGTAGCTTTTGATCATACAATAATTAAATCTGTATTCCAATGCTAATTTTCAATATTTCGATGTAATATGCCAGGGTATTTGAAAGGAGAATCCGCTTCTAAAAGAAGCCTACCTTCTATGGTTTAAAATTCCTATTAAAGTAGTGAATTGACTCATAAGGGATCAAGAACTAGTCAAGAATGTTTCAGAAGTATTCTGAGTATGTAAAATTTTGTAGGGTAGTGGATCTACCTTTCTATCTGTTTCAATGATGAGTAAACACATGAAGTGGCGTTCCGAAAAGAGTTTCAGTGATTACTTATATCTGATTAAGCTTTCATACTTAAGGTCCAATTGAACTCAATCAGTGGTATTTCCTTTTGTAGTCTGTAATAATTTATATGTAATTAGATCTTCTTCATGAGCATTTCGTTTGCATTAATCATTTGCTAGTTTCATAAAGTAAATCCAAAGATTTCTCTTCAATTTTTGTTAAAAAAAATTGCTCTACGAATTCTTTTTTGAGTGTAATTCATGAATTGTATCTGTGTTTGTGAGTTTTTTTACCTTCAATGCCTTTGGTTTTATTGGATATTTTGCTGAGTTGTAAAATTTAATGGTTTATCTACAACAATTTAAATAAAGATTTTTCTTGCAACTATGGTTTTGTACCAGGAAATGAGTATTTTAAGAATTGTATCATCTCTGATGTTCTGTTGGCTAATCGTAATTCGTTGTTAGAGATTTTCTTATTTAAATTGTTTGACTGGATTACAAATCAAAGATTCGTCTAATTTCTGGAAAAGTAACATTTAAGAAAAGCTTGGAAAGTGAATGTTGTCATTAAAAGTGCATTTTGAAGCTTACAATATTATATCAAGAATAGGAAATCGATTAATAGTACCGAACGCTTATCCTTCTTATTCACCAAAACCAAGTAAATCCCTCTGTATGAAAGAATTATATCAAATTTAGAAAGTCAATTATAGGAGCAGATTTTTATCATGATATTACAGGAGCAGGAGTCGGAGTAAAGTTTAGAAGCACAAGTTCAGAATTGAGAAATCTCCATTATTTAAAGAAGGCGGTAAAATGTTCCAATAGAACCTGAAATCCTTAATTGTTGGTAGTATAGCAGTTATTTTATTGATTAGTTTTGGAGATTATGAAATTTGTTTTTTTTTACAAAGCTACCGGAAATTTATCCGATATAATTTCAGATCTTGCGTTTAAGACAACACTCCCTATGCTGGAAATGTTAGAACACTAAGCTATTTCTGGAATACTTTCTTTTGTTTTTGACAAATCTATCTCGTTGTAATCTACATTGGTTATCAAAAAATACAGGACATGTGTATCTAACTGAAGTTAAAAACGCTGCACAGACATGCATGCTTAGTTTCGTCAGTCGGTATTGCTCATAATGTATTTTGGAGAGGACAGGCAAAAAGTGTTTTATAATCTGATGCAGAAATTTCTCCAGAAACTTATTAACTGCATTCATAGCAATCAATGTTGCTAGTAACACAAATGTTAAGCAGTGTCAATATCAGTCAAGTGAAAATTTAGGCCAGAATCAGTCTGAAAGCTTTTTACTGATATGAGCTCAGGTTCTTTCAGTATTTTTCGATTATTCTTTTGAGAATAAAGAATTGAAAAGAGAATTCCAGTCATGCAGATTATCCCTTCTATCACTGATTACAATGGTTTCCAGAAAATTGAGACCATACGATCCGCGAAAATATTACTTTCAAACATTCTATTGGTTTAAATTTGACTTATAACCATTTTAATGTATTTCTTCCACCTCGTGCATGCTACAGTCTATTTCTTAATCCAACTACTGAACTTTTTGTCTGCAGCAATCGTTATTAGTACCAACTATTGTTACAGACTGCTATATTAGCAGTAATGAAAAATAAAAGCAAGAAAAACGAATTTAAAAAATGCTATAAAACTATGAAATTTCAAAAATTTTCGCATATCTTAGAAGCCAACTTCTGCTTTGATAATTCCCTCTATAGAATCGATGCTTCACCCAATTGAAATGAGTGAGAAACTACTTACCAAACTTGTTCAACCTTAAGATTACTTTTTATAGTTTCCTTGATGTAGATAATTCAGTTTATTCGATGAATCATTCAAATTTTTTCAATCTTGAAATTAGTTTCTCGCTGCAGAATCAGGAGCAAGAAGTTCTAAAAGTTTTCAATATTCTTTCACTTATCAATGATTTTGTAGATGAATGGAAAACAAAAAATTTAATAAATCTTATCATAGCTGACTCTGTAGTTCGAAACGATTGAAATGGGAATATTATAACTGCTTGAATTTGAGATTTTGAATATATCTTTGCAACTTTAAAAGCCAAATTTCTAGAATCAAATAAAGTAAAGAACATCGCAGTCATTGGCATTTAAGACTCAGAATAGTAAACTTGAAAAGTGAGATTGCAATTATCATATTTAGCGTTAAAAGATTAAGTTACAGCTTAAGGAACGTTCAAAATTTAAATCATTGAAGATTTATAAAAGTCGCAGATAGCCTACTTTCCCGAAACGAATCCACCTTTTTTTTATTTAAGATTTCTGACATAACTCGTATTTCATTTAGAAAAATATTTCAACATTTGATACTGCAATCATATTTTTGTTATATTCAATAAGCGCATAATTAAATCATATACTATTATCATATTGCGGAGAAATACTAATATTTCATCCTATGATTGATTACATTTAAAAACATAATGCTTGCAAAATAGATGGTGATAATGATGAATTCACTGAAATTCCTATTATAATTTTCCCATTAGCAATCATGCCTACAAGAAGTATGTATTCCCATTTATTCGCAAATAAGTACCACAATAAAGTGATCAGAGAAGAAGTAGTGATGATTAAGTGTACTTAAATCTCATTTTCTTCCTGAAAAGCATAATTCTCAAACTGTTGCAAAACTCTTTAATTAAATTAAATAAGAATTCTTATATTAACAGAAGAACTTTTACCAAACATGTTGTTAAATGTAATTTCAAGTTTTGGAATGTCATTCACTATATTTTTCAATGCTGACATACGTATCATAAATTTGAGTTGATTTACAAAATACCTGTACTGGCAATATTCAAATAAAGGTAAGAATATGATAACTAATTTGATATCGATGTGTCTTTTTGAACTTTTGAACTTGCTGATGTTACTGTAATGTAAAAGGATAACATGCATGTTTTAGCACAAAAATAAAATCACAATATTCGAAATCATTGATAGAACTTCACAATAATAATTGACACTAGAAAAAAAGACCGTAACAACCGAACTCTTAATCTCATCCTCCATTTTATATGACTTGGTTTATGTGGAGGATTCTGGACAAGCAAAATATATTAAGAGCTGAATCTCATAATTTTTAGAGGTTTTGTTTTGGGATGTATTAACCAGTTGTTTAATGATTAGATGAAGAAGTTCTGTACTGCTTGAAAAAACTGAATTTTTACAGAATTAATAATGAAGTTTTTTACTTTCAAGCTAATAAGTTGCATGTCGAACCTTTACAAGTTAACAACGAAATGTATGGCACGTTTCATGCAGTTAGATGTTGCCATGAGAAGGTTAATGACCAATTAGAAACTGTTACTCAGGTTCAAGGTACAAAATAACACACTGTGTAACCTGACGGTCTGCAAAGAGCACGGAAACCAGCTTTACACTACGTGGTATGACATTAAAAAAGCGTTCGATTCGGTTAATCACGGATATCTTGATTAAATGCATTGAAAGGCTTAACGTGCCATCGTGGACCAGCAGGTTTCTAAAAAGCATCACCTCCAGATGGTCGGTTACATTGAAAAGCAATTGAGAAACTATTATGGAGAAGAAAATAGAACGAGGAATTCTCTAAGGTGATAGCCTTTCTCTGCTGCTATTCATCCTGTGCATGACCCGTTGAGCCATCGGCTTAATATAAGGTACACAAG